>BPLR01005763.1:0-220486 GCA_021605095.1 Caerostris extrusa | reverse complement strand
TTCAGCATAATATGAAATTGTGAGGGTGGAAAATCCCAATTCATATAAATATTTTAATGAAAGCTTTGAACTAGAAAATCTGCAAAATAATTCCATTTATTTTTATGTGGACATATATTTATTTGAAATACCTCAAAGCGCATACGAAAAACCTTTAGCTCACCCTTTGAGAACCATTGATCTTTGGACAATACCTACGATTATATCTAATGACGTGCATAAATGTCCTTTTGTTATTCTTTATAGATACCAATTGCATGTATAGAGGATCATAAATATTGGCTATTTTCACAAGAAACGCGTACATTGACCCAATATTCCATCCACGGAAAGCGTCTACATACTAATGCAAAAGAAACGCAAATAAATTTTTCATTAACATTTTTGCAGCGCATCGCCCATAATCATTTGCTCGCAGCTAGAAGGGATGAAACCAGGGAGCAAAAGAGTTCCCGTCCATTAACCTTCGTTTCGTAAGTTTGCTAATCAAAAGACTTGGAGGAAAGTTTTATCTCCTTTTCCAGAAAATTCTTTGCCCAGAGTAAATAAGATTTTGCGAATAATCCAATCGGCTGCCAGAGAAACTGAATGCGCTGTTGCGACATGGGTGGCTGTTCTAATTGCGTTATCCTCGATGCAGCGCGATTAATTATTGAGGCACGCACGCTTCTGATACTGGGATAATATTGTGCAAATATGAAATGGCAATGCGAAGAGAAAGTGCTCCAGCCAGTTCCCACGAATGCTGAATGGTTTCTCTCCCTCTTCATTCGTATTGCTTTGTACCAGCGAATCGCTGTGTTCTTAATTAAGAACGAAATGTTTGAACTTGATTTTCTTTCATTTCATGACTCCTTCCCATATCCTTATAATTCTAGTTTCCATACTACTCGTCTGTTTAGTCTTTTAAATTTATATTCATATTTTTTCCATCAAATGACTATGTTTTGTTTGTTATTTACGCGCTTAGTATGACAGCAACATCTAGACCAAGTCCAGGGAACCCGTGTGGTCTCATACATGGGAAAATCAGAGAAGATGGAGCTGTTGTGATAGGGCATCCCGTAAGAAGTAGAAAGTCTCAACCTGGGTTCAGTGAAGGCTGAAGAAGGAGGGCAGTGCCTTCCAAGGAGGAGGAGGGTCGTTTTTAAAGGGAACTACCCTGCATTTGTGTTTATCTTGGCATTCACACTGATCTATCCACTAAGCGATAAATTTTCCACAAAGGAATTGTGTGAAGTGGTTATTAATATGGCTATGTAAGTGTTTTACCTTTTAAATTTACTACAACATTCTTGTGTGGTGTTGCTAAATTTTCCATCAAATATTTATTCAGAGGATTGTTCCGCTTAAGAAAATCCAATTTTCATTTTGTAGATGCAAAAATAAATATAACCGGAAGGTTAGGAACATACATCAAAAATAGCTCCGAAAACTCCATAATAACCGAAACACAAAAATACTACCAGAGTGCTCTCACCCACACACACTGTGATTCTTCATTGATGCGATGTATAATGCTTGTGTATCCACCCCCTCCATATACCGGGTATATATACCCTTTACCTATACACATATATGAAATCTGTGATTTTCTTTTCTTTTTTCCAACTTCTTTTGGTTCGTTTTCCTTTCTCTCTTATTCAGAATGCCTCGTGAGAGAAAGTTTTCACATCAGACCTTCATCTCATCTTCACTCGGGAGTTTTTGAAGAAAGAAGAGAGAAGTTGCAGACGATTTCCTGTTTTCGATTTTGCCCGTTCCATATGCCCCCTCTCCCCTGTCTCTACCTTCTTCTTCTACTCGTGGCATAGATATATTTCCTTCCTAAAGCTTAACTTGAATTCAATGTCTCCGGTGTGCTGGGCTGGGTCAGACTCCCTGCATTACAATCGTTTGTATTTACACTAGATAAGATATGTTTAGGATCAGACGAGAGGGTGGGAAGATGCCAGAGAGAGGGTGTGAGTGTTTAGAAAGGAAACAGAGGTCCCTTTCTTCTGGTTGATGAATGGAAACAGTGAAACTAACACAAATGATGGACGACGATTTGATGCTTAAAATGCGAAACGTTAGAGGATGGAGATTAAACTGTCAAATGAGCCTGTCCTTTATTTCAGAGGATAATTGAATGAAATTCGCAAGGAAATGTTACGAATATTCCTAACAAGAATTTTTGCAGAAGTTCCATTTGTCATAAACTATTTGAAGATATATTTGACTTCTCGCAATCTTGATTATTTTATTCATTTCACCAACAAAAGCTTTTGAAGGTTTTCAAAAGCTTTTCATATATTTGAGCATATGAAGCTGGTGTTTGCTAATCTATACTTATTTTTCTGATTATCTTAACTTATAATTTTTTTATTTTTGTTTTAAATAAATTATATTTATTCAAAAAAATATGAATAATTCCTTTCATTTTCAAACTTTATCGTCAGTTATTATGAAACACTTAGAAAAAAATTAGCAATATTTACAAGCAAGAAATAAATATTCAAAACAAAATTTCAAAACTAAATTTTATGTTTTTATACTCTACATAAATTGCATTTCATATATATAATCAGTTTGCTTAAACACTATTCAGCTGAAAATTCCTTTCGTTTCAAATTCCATCAAAAATTTAAAAATAAAAGTCTATAGTTTAACTGTTAAGAAATACAATGTATATAATGTCTTAAATTTCCGTTATAAATCCCCATATAGTGAAAAAATATTAATGAACAAAATATTTTTAAAATTATTTGGAGTATGGATCCATCGCAAAATCGAGTTATTGTGCAACTATGAAAAAAAAAATGCGATGTTGCTTTCTGTTTCAAATCCTTTCACGTTTATAACGTTACGAGATATTTAACTTTAAAACAATTCATTCTGTGAATGAATTGTTAAACAATGAATGTTTTAATGTTAAATATCTTGATTTTCTGATATATATCTTGAATCTATTTAATGTTAAATATCTTGAATCTATTTAATGTTAAATATCTTGAGATCTATTTAATGTTTCAAATGAATGTAAACAATTCATTTTGAAACAAACTAAATAAGTCAGGTAGCGAAGCTGTTGTTAAATTTCTAAAAAAAAAAACATAACAATTTATCAAGCTTGAAACGATATTCACGCGCTTTTTCCAAGTTAACGTATGAGGAAATAAAACATAAATAACATAGTTAGCAATTTAAAGTAATTTTATCGACCGAGTCACAAACGGGGATTTTTCCGTAAAGTGTGCGTGTGTGCATAAATACACAAAGCGCTTCAAAGAAATCTGTTTTAATGTTCCATTTTACGAACGAGTGCCGCTTATAGGTTGGAAGAAGAATTTGTTTTGAAATGTCTTATGAGGATTTGCGTACATTAATTGGTGGATGCCAGAAATTCGTATTAATAAAATGTAAAACACTATAAGATCTTTATTTAAATACAGAATAAAAATGTTTAGTATATTTTAAGAATACCTATACTGTGTTTTCCAAAAATTAAAATTGCTTTTTATTATAAACCGATAGAGTAAGCTAAAAAGGATACTTTCTTCCGTAATGAATTTTATTCCAATTTTTATTTTAAGCATAAAATTGTATGATGATGTTGCGATTATTAGAATACCCTTTAGAATTCAAAACTATTTTGATTGTATTGTATTTATAGTTTGCTGTCAAAACCGTAGAAGCTTAGCGATTCATATCTAAATTGTTACTTAATGTTTAAAAGTATTATTCTAGTCAATAATGATATATTGACTAGAATTGACTATTGATAAATGATATAATGACTATTTTATTTATAGTATAAGTTTATAAATGTTTTTACATACTTAAACATGTCTATTTAAAAAATAGGAATATTCACTGAAGATTTTTTTCATTTTTTTTGTCATGTGTGCAACCCTTAAACTACTTGTGAAATATAATTTTTTGTTTACTTTAATTTAACAATTAACTAATAATTAGCGAATGTAACGTATCATACCAAAGTTATATGTAAGGTATCAAATCAAATAATATTTTTCTGTCGATTTATTCTAAATTTAATTTCATTTGAGAGACTAACATTGATTTGGTTTTTATGTCTGCATTTCCTTTGGAAACATTTGAGAATAATTTTTATTTAATTAAGATTTCTGGTAAATTACCTCAAAGTAAATAATAAGAAAAAAAGAACACTAAAATACTCAAATACCGTTCATTAATTTAGAATTTTTTTATTTAGGAAAACGAATTTACTAGTAATTTTTCACAAATATATTCTTCTGTTGGATGATATGTGCGGTAACATAAAATACGAATGGACACATGTTAATATGCGTAATTGAGAACAATTATTTTCAAAACTCTGTAATTTCATTAAGATTATCAAATCGTGCATTCCATCCACTGCAATTCGCTTTTCTGCGCCATGCTCCTCTAATAGCATTTAATTATATACATTTAAGCAACCAGAGACCGAGATGCAGAATAAGAGTTTTGGCGAGGAACAACTTTTGGATCGATTCATCGTTGGGAAATGCGTAACGAATTATGGAGGGGCCACTACTGTGCTGATAATATTTATTTATTGTTTAATATTAGGTTGAATGTCTTTATTGATTGTTCCTTTTCTTACATTTAGCAGGGTTTTATAGGATGACGCTTTAGATTTATCTTTTAAATTATTTACCATTTTTACGGATAACAATGAATGAATAGAACAATACATTGAATATTTTTGGGGCCGGAGGGGGATATAAGCTTAATTTAACGACGTCATTATTTGGAATTAATAATATGTTTAGTAAATATATTATTCATTTAAATCGTATATCAGCGTATCAGCTTCTTTTACTGCTTTTTAATAAAAGAAATTAGACGAAAACGCATGAAATATTATTTAGCTCTGATTTTGATGCACCAAATACAGATAACTGAATTCCCCCTTCTGAAGTGGGGGGTGCGTCTCTCAGGATGAGAATGTGATGATTTTTTTTTTTTTTAAAGGAAAGAAAGATTTCGCGCTGTTGTTTGCTGACAGTTTTAGAAAAGATAAAGCTATTTTAGGTTTAGTGATGTTAGCTGTGACGTCAGGGTAGAGTACATTCGGGACTGACCCTTATATGTGTGTCACAGCAGAGAAAAATCCTAAAACAACTCGCATGACAACCAGAAAGGGAATATCGGGTTCGTTATGTTCTGCCCGAATCTTACCGTTGTTGACGGTAACGGTGATCGTTGAACCTAAAGGGGCTTCATCTTTTCTATAACTGTCAGCCAACAACACCGTAAAATCTTTCTTTTCCTTAAAAAAATAAAAATAAAATAGATAAATAAATAATAAAGCCCCATCGCATTCCAATCCTGAGAGACCCATCCCATCGGCAGAACGGCACATTCAGTCCTCTGTATTTTTGGTGCATCAAAATCAGCGCTAACTGATATTTCATCCTTTTTCAATTCCTTCTATTAGCTCACACCTCCCTATATATTCTTGTTCACATTTTCAATCGTTCATAAAATACTCTTTATTCATCCACTCAAATTCAAATACATTTTTTGAAACTTGTAGTGGATGACACTGGGTGTTTGATACAGTTTTTTCAAATATTGATTCAGTAATTAAATTTAATTCGTTAATTTTAGTTGATTTTTTTTTTTTTTTTAGATTTAAGTTGCCTATATCTACCAATAGAGGGCGCCAGATAAACTTAAAAAATGAATGAAAATTATTTATAAAGAACTTTCTGCAATAGAGTGAAAAAAAAAGTAGGAATGGACTTTAATTTTTTTTTTTTTTATATTACTTGTTTGTTCTAATTTTTCATTAACAGTTTAGTTTGCAATTGTGCCATTTCATCCATTCATAATGCTCTGCAACTCATTCTATGCCTCAATGAACATATACATTAGCCTATAATCTTATATGCAAGTACATTGCATAGAGTCCCTTGCATAAGAGATGCCCTCTGACGATCCTATATAGAACGATAGATATAGATAGATGGATATATCTTTATATTTATTAAATGATTTTCAGTTTCGTTGTTGTAGCTTATGATCATTTCGGTTCTTGAATAATTATTCTTTTTTTTTTTTTTTTTTTTTTTTTTCTCTGAGAACTTGGAACGTGATGTACCCCAGACTTTTTGTTTTGTTACACAATGTACGTCGTTTTGAGAATTATGGTAGTAGCTTCGCCATGCAAAATTGTCGTATTTCTAATCCACTTGCATATTCTCCTTTACTTTTTGTGTTCATGTGATGTATTCTTTATATATATCTATATGTATGTGTGTGTGTAAAGAGCGCAACACAAAAAACGAAGTTGAACAGAAAAGGAATGAACTGATAACTGGACCCTTTGCATGGTTAAGTTACTACTATTTTGTGTTTATGTTCACGCAAAGTGCACTGTATGCTAATAAAATTTTGTTCCGACTGCCGTAGAGCTTGATCTAGAGACTTTCGAATAGGTTATTTTTAATTACATAAACCTTTTATATCTAAGCATATAGTTTTAAGATCCATAACTTATTTATCGGAAGTACTCAAACTGTAAGAATTGTAATAAAAAGCCACATCATAAATAAAAACCGATAGCATGATAAATGATTAGCAAGGTCATTTGTTTATGGTCTACTAGAGGATTGAATAACGCAATTGAGAATTTCTTTTCGCATAAAATACTCTTCTTTTTTAATCAAATATATCACTTAATTTTAATGAAAGTTCGGATTATTTGCCAAGGAACGAAAAACAGGCTATTTCTGTCGCTGGTCAAAGTTAAATGACTGTCCAGTAACTCACCTACATATTTATTTCGAACATAATTTGACGGAAAGAAAATTGGCGTACAAATGGACAGAAGACAGATCTCCGAAGTTAACAGGAGCTCCTTGCACTTTTCCTTTCGAATAGACTATTTTTAATGACATCCACCTTTTAAGGTCCATAACTTATTTACCTGACGTACTCAATCTCTAAAAATTGTAATAAAAAAACCACTCTATAAATTTCGTTTCTGTAAAAATCATCCTAAACGTAGAATAAGAACCTAAAGAAGGTAACATCCTCGTAAGTACTCAGAAATTGTTTCATTGAGAAAGTGTCGTAATCGTAAATTAAACGAAAATTCAGACAATTAGTTTGTTTTATAATGAGCCATACCCCTTCTCAAATAAGAATTTATAGTTAACGTACTTCATTAATAATGTTATTATAGACAATCTTGATAAGAAACTGCGTTATTTTCAAATAGAAACAACTCAACTATCTGAAATCTGTTTTAGCGTATTCACAAAGTGTGGAGGCAATTGTACGAGTGAAGCAATTCATTATTATTATAAATAAAGAAGTGAAGTTAGCTTGAGGAAAAGAGGTCATTCTTGAGAAACAGGTGGACAATCGAGACTTTTTTCCCCCATGTTGCGCATCGATTGCGCCATCGAAAGTCAGGAGAAACGGATCAGCTTCATCCTTCTCTCTGTTGACACTCTTCACGACCAACGTCACTTTTGTTCATGGACGCTGTAAGAAAGCCAAGTTCGTCAAGTACTCCGTGGATTATCTTCCGCCTTCATTTCAGGATGACTAAATATTCTTCGAAGAATTATTTCCTTTTAGCGAAATATCCATTGCTAAAATTAATAAAAAAATTTCTTTTTAAGTATACATTTATAATTCAGGCATTTTCATTATTATTGTTTTTTATGTATTCCTTATATCTTTAATTACGTTACAAGATCTTGATTTGCAAACAGCATTCGAAAAAAAAGCAGATGAAAAACTTGGAACTGTAACTGTATTATAAAATCTTCAAGAAGTTCTAAGAAATTTGGGTTTGGTTCAGGCACTAGTTTCAATGCTGTTTCAACTCGTCTTGATATTAGCATTTAGGTGAATGTTGCCCAATAAGATTTAAAAGAATATAATAACGAAAATTTGGGGGTTTTTTTTATAGAACGATAATTTTTAGGGTTTGTATATGCATTGTAAACCATTAGTGGTAGACGTAATATTATAAAGTACCTATTTTACAAGCGGAAAAAAAGGGAGGGGATTGAAGCATCCTTAAAATTTATCTAATTATCTGGAAATTTCGCCATCAGATTCCTTTGAACAGGTTAGATTTTCACGGCCAATGGGTGCTGTAAAAAGAAGAGGTCCAGAAAGATATCTGATCCAAAGGCAAGATCTGATGACTATGCAACAGGTCCGAACTGCCCAAACGAACTTATTGATTGTCATCCAACGTGCTACAAACTGTTTTATACCACCCGTAGTACATGACTCCATCTCATAGCGATTGAATACGCTGGCAGTGACGCGTATTAACACAATCCCATAGTCTCAGTCATCCCATTGTATTTCACACTAAACCGTCTGGAGTGGCATCGTAGCAAATGTTCATGGCCTTGATGGCCAGCGGACTATCATCTCAAAGTGTTCAGCGATGGATTCTTCTTCAGACTTGGAGCAGATGACCGTCAGATGTGGAGAAGTGCCAATCCCAGTGATACTAATGAATCTTTGTTTTGCTGATGCACATATCTGGCTTTATGGTGCTACAGACTACCTCTTACGACAACAGGTCGTCTCTAATTCTCCTGTGTATAATTTTAAAAATGTTGATGACATCTTGGCGTCATTTGCGTTATCCATCATGGTACGTTATCTTGTGACCTTTTACTGGATAATGTCAAACATCATATGATTTCATATCCATGGATTGCCTCTGAACTATTGATACTCAAGTACTTTTCCTGTCAGCAGGGTCATCAGACATGTATGGCACGAAGACGACAGCCAGATTTAGGAACATTTGGAGGGATCGTTCTAGAATGTCCCAAATTTGGATAGATCGCTCTAGAATAAAAACCAAATCAGGTGAGATAACTCTAGGATGTCTTAAATTTGGAAAGATAGCTCTAGAAGGGCTCAAATCTGGAGAATAGATCTAAAATGGACAAAAACTGGAGAATAGAACTAAAATGAACAAAAACTGGAGAATAGATGTACAATGTCGGAATGTAGAAATTTGGTGGTATCGCTCTAGAATGGCTCAAATGTGAAGGAAACAATTGAGGAATGCCTGGCAAAATGATGAGATTCTAAATTTTTATCATTCTTTACATAGACGTAAATAAGAATGCATCACCGTCAAGAAAACTTCACCCATTATTAATTGAAATTTATCGTGCCATTGTTAGCCATTGGTGAGTGCTATGACCTTCAATTTTTAATCATTTTACTAATATGTTGAAACTATGCATAGGTATCCGAACATATAATTTCCATTCGTAACTTTTTCATGGTGCCATTTTTTTTTTGTTAAAGAATTTATATTAATGGGCCAATATTCAATTAAACATTAATTTCATACAAAAATTTATATATATACACTGAAGTGACAAAAGTCATGGGATAGCAATGTGCAAATTTTCAGATGGCAGTAGCATCGCGTAGAACAGGTATAAATGCGCAGTGCTTTCGCAGAGCTTTCATTTCGGTTCAAGTTATTCATGTGAAGAGGTTTTGACGTGATGATGACCGCACGACGGGAATTAACAGACTTTGAACGCGGAATGTTAGTTGGGCTAGACGCATGGGTCATGTCATTTCGGAAATCGTTAGGGAATTCAACATTCCCAGATCCACTGTGTCAAGAGTGTGCCGAGTATGAAATTTCAGGCATAACATCCCACCATGGACAGCGCAGTGGTCGACCGCCTGCACTTAACGACCGAGACCGGCGACGTCTGCAAAGAGTCGTAAATTCTAACAGACAAGCAACACTGCGTCAAATAACAGCAGAAATCAATGTGGGACGTACAAGGGACTTGTCTGTTAGAACTGTGCGGAGAAATTTGGCTTTTTGGGCTATTCCAGCAGAAGACCGACTCGAGTGCCTTTACTAACAGAACGACAGCGCTTGCAGCGACTCTCGTGGGCACGTGAGAATATCGGTTGATCCCTAGATGAATGGAAAACCGTGGCCTGGTCCGATGAGTCACGATTTCAGTTGGTAAGAGCTGATGGTAGGGTTCGAGTGTGGCGCAGACCCCACGAAGCCATGAACCCAAACTGTCAGCAAGGCACTGTTCAAGCTGGTAGTGGCTCCGTAATGGTGTGAGCTGTTTTTTCATGGCATGGACTTGGTCGTCTGGTACGACTGGACCGAACATTGACTGGAAATGCTTATGTTCAGCTACTTGGAGATCACTTGCAGCCATTCATGGACTTCATGTACCCAAACAACGATGGGATTTTTATGGATGACAATGCGCCATGTCACCGGGCCACGACTGTTCGCGATTGGTTTGAAAAACATTCTGGACAATTCCAACGAATGATCTGGCCACCTAGATCGCCCGACATGAATCCCATCGAGCATTTATGGGACATCATCGAGAGGTCTGTTCGTGCCCAAAATCCTGCACCATCAACGCTTTCACATTTATGAACGTCTATCGAGACAGCATTGCTCAATATTCCTGCAGAAGACTTCCAACGACTTGTTGAGTCCATGCCACGTCGAGTTGCTGCACTTCGTCGGACGAAAGGAGGGCCGACACGATATTAAGAGGTATCCCATGACTTTTGTCACTTCAGTGTATATATACAAAATTCGAAATTATACTTATTGAGATCTATGCTGTATATTGGGTAAACTGAATTGTAGTATAATGCTAACATATATATATATATATATATATATATATATATATATATATATATATCGAAATTAATGCAGTCATAGGGATTGCAAATATTATTTTTGAATGGTACAGATACTTGCTTCATTTCTCATTGATGCGATGTGTCAAAGCCATTTTTAGAAATAATGTGAAGATATTCAACTGTAAGAGGTGAACTGCATTTGGAATTATTATTTTTCATTGGTGAAACAAATTGTAGTATAAACTCGTTGCTCATACATAGATGTTTGCATGTAATTTGTGAAATAATATGTAAAAAAACACTTCTGAGAAAAATCGAATCCCTGAGAAGGCTTCTAATCAAACATATAACTACCCTTGATTAACCCTAAGAAACCCATAAACCTTATGGGTCATCTCTCCGACATGACTCTTCTAAGTTCAGAATTACGTATTGTAGATAGCATTGGGTCCAGATAAGATATCTTTCTAAATATTACATCTTATTTATTCACATGAAATATTATTCTCAGAGTGCAAAATTCAAAATTACACTTATTGTGATCTATGTTGTACTTTGGGTTAACTAAATTGTAGCATAATGCTTTGATGGAATTTTCACTAGTGGAAGGAAGTGAAGGCCATAACAATTTCCTTTTTCTGCTTCGTGTCCTTGGACACTAACCACGGTTACCTTACTTCAATTTACAGCACTATAATAGTGGGCCCTATCCTCTCTGTCCCAAAAATATACGTTCGCAGCCATTATCTTCAGGAATTGATTCATAGAATAACGATATTTTCATCATAGCAAACTACAGTCTAACATTGTATTACATTCCGTGGTTTGACTCATCGTCGTGCTAGAAAGAGATGCTGCTTCGCCAAATGCGTTATAATCTTTCTGTCAACAACTCTAGGTACCACATTACCCGAATAAATACAGATGAAATAATAAAAAGAGCTAAGAAGTCGATAAATTTATTTAAGAGTGGTATATGATTCAACATGTCCTATTGGCATGTATATGGGTTTTTTTTTTTTGTCTAGGTGAACAATTTATCTTCAAAATGCTGTGTTATGAAGTTGAGTAATATACGGCTTAAACATTTCCATTGTACTTTGCGTAGTTTTCTTTTAACATGCCAATCCAATGCCTCGCAAGGGAAAAACAAAACTTTTAAAAGAATTTTTAAATATAAAAAGTTTTGTAAAAAAAATTTAGGAAATTTAATTGTTTTAAAATTTAAAACTTCCAAACTATATTAAATTACAAAATAAAATAATTCAGTTGTTCTACCCAATCCTAGTATTCAGCATGTTATACGAGCACAGCATTAAATTTGATTTTATATAATCATTGTTCTCATTCAATACATTTGTTAATTTTTTTTTTTTACTCCTCATGCAGAATCCCTTTTTAACTGCAATTCATTGAGCACAATCAAACTGTTTGGAGCAGCTTCATCTCAGCTGATTCTTGTTCCACAATACAAGTCCCCCACACATTTCCAAATTTTCTAGATTACTTGCGTTTTAATACGCTTTTATTAGTTTCACCTGTATGTTTGTTTGTAACTGACTCTTTGGGCTCGATTTTGCCCTACTTTAAGCGATCAGATTTAATTTAAACGTTGCAGACTTAGCAAGGACCGACGACACTAAAATATTTTGATAAGTTTATTATCTCATCACGATTAGGATCACCAGGATGAGTGATTTTTATTTTTTAACTCATAAAGAATGAATGTAGAATGAAAGTACCTAAGACATTCAAACCTACGATGGATAACGTGCCTGACTACGGATCAGGAGATTCCCTGTTCGAATCCTCGCTGGCTCGACATATTCGCATTTAGCCTTCGTTTTACGCACAATTAAATTATTGTAAGAACCAGTCCTCCGTACTGGGACTTCATTTAAGTATTATAGTTTAAAAACACGCCTTTAGAGTTAATCAAACTAAAAAGTAAAAAATAAATTATAATAGTTTAAAAACACTAAAAACGCTTTTAGAGTTAATCAAACTAAAAGTAAAAAATAATTGTTAACATAAGAATAAAGTTACTGACGAGAAAATGAATGTCGCTGTTCTAAAAGCGTGGGGGCTTTGTATGACATTTTAAAAACCAACTCTGCATTTCGGAATGAAATTATTTTTAACTCTAAAAGCGTGTTTTTTAGTTTTTTTAAACTATAATTTTTTTCGATTCTTTCTAACTTTTTACTCTCTTCTCACCAACATTTTTAATGATTTTCTTTTAATATTTCACAGATGAAACACATTTTTTTTAAGTTTATTTTATTCTTAAGCCAAGACAAAAAAAAAATGAAAGAAGACTTACCAAGTAAAAGTTATAGTGTAGTGCAGGTAAAAGTGCACTGATAAACGGATGAGAAGACTACAGTAATTGATCTCAACTCAAAACTATAGCAACTTATATACAAACTGTGTAGAATTTTCTAGACTTGAAAAGATCTAGAAATAAAGCAAGGAAACAAGAATCAGTTGAACATTTTTAAAAAAAGCAAAGGAATATTCTGAAAAAAAAAAAAAAAAAGAGAAATAAGCACGAAGTAAAAAACAATTTGTTGGCACTTTGCCTTTAGCAGATTCGATTTCTATACTTTGTACACTGCGGACAATTAACCACTAAGCCATTATGAAATTTAAATGAAATTCCGTAACGATGTAAATATTAAACGTCCTGAATTAAATGTTTGTTCGGGAGATGCATCTACATAAAGCGGACCAATGAACAAGCTATTGGCTCACCTCGGGTACTTAAGGAAATGTTACCCAACTACGTATTCATTTGTTCTCTGAAAGGGTGGTAGATTCCACTGTCAATCGAAAGCTCCTATTCATATGCACTCTGTTGGGGAAAGATCTGGCGATTTAGTTGGTCAGGTAAATGATTATTTTGAGTCCGATTACAATCAACTGCCAACTCCGATTCGCACTCTATGATATTATTACTCTACGGAAAGAATCAATTCCAAGTAAACTGCTGAGACCCTACTCCCATCGTTCTACTAGGCTTCTTTTTATGTGCTTAGCTGTATTTCCTGCAACTTAGATTGGTTTGTCGCTCTACGATCATCTTGTGCACACGAGGGCTACAATTTAAAGTGGATTCCGAACCACTCACAACATCCCTTGCCACAGCCAAGATTCGAACCTGAAGCCTGTAGTACTTGCAATTGTGGAGAAAGACTGAGGTTAGAATCCGCTGGTGGCGTTCGGTGTAGTAACTTCTTTTCAGAAAAGAAGTTTCAATGGAAATTGGGACACTATGTATAAGCAGGCCTGCCAGGGGCGATTTTTCCAGGGTTTTTTCTCATGCCGCATGCACATGCTATCCTTAAGAAATCCTCCGCTCAGCATCCAATCAGTGGGCTGTTCGTGGTGTACGCGAGGCCCACAGGTGCTCTTCCCACTTCCCCCTTCTAACTGGTAGGGGGCTACTAAACACTAGGTATGGCGAAAAGAAAAAGTCAGGCCTCAAAATTGAAATGGCACGTTTCTCGCACTCTGGAGTTCCAACCCTTCATTCCATGGGCCGCCAACCCTTAACCATTTCCTTGATGGATCAAAAATTATTTTTACGTAAAAGTGTCACAATCAGATAACTTCTTCGCGGGACATTCTCTATACTGTAAATGCAACAAATCCATCTTCTAATTTAATCTAATTGTCTTTTAATCTAAATATTATTTAAGAGTAAGAATACTTAAGAGTAGTGTATTTATATCAAGATGTTTCAGAGTAGTTCAATATAAATAGTATAGAAAAATTGTCAATTTGTATTAATTTTTCTTGAACGTTAGTTATATTACATTAAGTATTCCATATTGTCATTTTATTATTTCTGAACTTTAGTTACATTTCATTGTAGCCTACATACAGACGGCGTTGCCGACGTAGTAAACAAAATTGCACAATGTACTTTTTGGAACAATTCAAATAAATAATTGCTTGGTTCCAGAATAGTTCCCAAGAGAAAAAAATTTAATTTAGTCCATTTGATGTCGCTAAATTCGTGTCTTTCGAATATATAATTACAATTAAGGTAAAAATAGTAATAAAAAAAAATAAATAAAATCGTACAATTTAAATTTAACAGTAGGAAACAAAATAATAGAAAAAATTATAGAATAAATAAAAATTAAGGATATGCAGGGGTTTTTTTTTTTTTTCTAATACAGTTGGCAATACACAGACAGTTAATCTTTATGCCATCAACAAGGGTTGCACGGACGTTATTCATTTAGCACTCCCCAAGGGGGCACGTGTAGCTTTTAAAAATAGGCTAAGGACACAAGTAACACTACCCCCACAATGCTCTGCTATCCTATTAGACCGGGACCTATGGTTTCAAGCGGATTCCGAACCACTGCAAACATGCATGGCACCGCTGCGACTCGAACCTGAAACCTGTGGTACCGAGCGCTAGTCACTCGACCCTCGGGCCCCATAAATATGCATGTTGGTTAAAACATAAAAAAAGAATTTAAGTCATTACAATTATCGTAATAAACCAGCAACACAATATGAAATTGAGCTGTAAACACCCTCATAATGACTTCAAAATTTATATTTTTAATTTAATTAAAAATATTTAATGAGAAATTATTCAGAACTATCCTTTATACTCCACGTTATTAACTACTTCTTTTTCCAACACAATTTGGAACGGACATTGGGAACAGCAATGACCTGGGAAGATCCAGCAAGCCGTCCGTTTCAACAGAAATGATTCCTTCGTAAAGGATGTCCTTCTGATATAGGAATGAAAATGACCTATTTGGAGCAAGTCATCGAGTAACACAATTTCGCTGTCGAAAATTGCAGGATAATTTTTTTAATTATAAATTAAAGGACGAAAACGTTTTCGTGATTGCTTCTACGGATCCGAATAAATTATGGACTAGATGAAAATAAATTGAACCTACAAGAGATACAGTTTCTGAGTTGCGAGAAACACGATTAAGCACACAAAAAGAAACGTCTAGAACAGCGATTGGGGTTAACTGGGATTCGATTTCCTTCGTAGAGTAATAATACCATAGAGTGCGCATCTAGGTTTCCCGTTTGCAGCAAACCTGATCCTCACGTTATCATACTCGTCACGTGACTTTAAAGTCTCGTTCCCACCGAGACGAAAAGCGTTGAAGATTCACGCGGCAGGCGAGAAAAATTTGTTCGACCCCTTCACAGCGAAACGCCAGAAATAGCATTACGCGTAGTGAAGTTCCGCTTCGAGTTGAAAGTGGGTCAACTCGAAGCGGTGCATTTCAAACGTGGTGAGGCTAGTAATTGGTAAACTCTTCACTCTTAAAGCCTCACGCCTCGGTGGGAACGAGCCTTAACAGTCGACACTGCCCACTGTCAGGAGTAACGTAGTGACCCACTTCGTGTTACAGAGGCAAAATATCAGAAACTTTTTAAAAATTAGTTTTAGGCATGCATGCCTGAATGGCCGAGTGTCTAGCGCTCTGGCGCTCGGTGCTGAGGTTTCGTGTCCAAGTCCCGGAGGTGCCATGGATGTTTAGAGTGGTTCGAATCCACTTTAAACCGTAGGTCCCGGTCTAATAGGATAGTACAGCGTAGTGGGAGTAGTGTGACTCGCGTCCGTAGCCTATCTTTAAGCTATTAGATAGTGTAATCTCAAGACAGAGCTGAATGAGTAACGTCGATGCAGCCCTTTATTATGGTATAAAGATAACTGTCTCTGCACTGCCAGCTGCAATTTCAAGCATGCATTTCAGAATTTTGTAGCTTAATCTATGCGATGATAGCTTGACGATTTTGGCCAACACTCTTTACTGTTGGTCATTACCACTCAATGTCAAAAGGAAATGGTTCCATTTTTTTTAGCTGTCAATAAATGCAAATTTTTTTTAAATATTTGACATTTGTAATCTAGTAATGCTTTGCGATCCGCATTAATGTTCCTCATTCTCAGGAGAGCCCAAACTAGTTATTGAGTTATACCAATGTAATGTCGACCTAGAGATTTTAATTGAGTTTTCATATATTTATAAGTAGTAATAAAAAGTAGAAAGTAAAAGGAAGTTTAATTTAAGTTTCTAGCGAGATTCTAACACGACTGATTATAGCGAACCACCTCAAGATCTCACAAAAAGTTATCCGCTGGTGGCACTGCTTTCAGAAATGGGAGACCCGATGGAAACAATGTGTATAAAATTGTCTTGCATCGATAGTCGGGCTTCCTGGTGGGAGAGTTTTCGGGTTTTCAACCATTTGACATGCAAATACGGGCCAGTTGCCCCTAAAGGTTCCCCACGAGAAATTTTCCTTCTCCTATCTCCTGTTTGTGGTTTTCATGAGGCCTCCATGATGTTCCTCCCTTTCCTTTCTAATTGGTAGGGTCTACATAGACCTAGGTGCGGAGGTTTGACTAGTTGCTCTACGGTTACTTTTTGCACAATTTAGGCTCATCGGACCGTGACCAACGGCTTAAAGTGGACTCCGAACCCCTCACGCACATCTATGCCCCCACTAGGATTCGAACTTGAAGCTTGTGACACCACAGGCCAGAGCGCTAGCCAATTGGCCATCAGGTATGGTGCCATGGGTGTTGTAGGGGTTCGGAATCCACTTTAAGCCTTACGTCCCGGTCTCATAGGACAGTAGAGCGTCACAAAGCCCAATCAGACTTCTCACCCACATCATTCCCGAACTGTAAAGGGACAACTCAGATCTGGGCACAGTGATGTAGTGTGGTGTGGTAGTAATGTTTTGATTTAAAAGGCCCTCTTCCCCCATCGACCTCCGAGTCATCCGCTGAATCGGAATTCACATCCGAGACAGCAGAGAGAAATCGTCTAACGATGACGAACATAGTGTCGCGAGAAAGATACGGTCTCCGACTCGCAAACTCTTTATCGAATTACATTATTATTGGAACCGACATACACAATTTGTGTTGATTTTATTTAGAATTTTATTTGAATCGTTAAACTTGAAGAAATAAAAGTAAATTGTCATGTGTAGATCAACCCACACTGAACAGCTTCTTCAGCCATAAACAACACCTTTCTTTTACAAAAAAAAAAAAAAATTCTGGATTCTTGGATTCTTGATTCTTGTTTTAAAACAAAGATATCTCAGTGTTTCCTTAAATATATATATATATATATATATATATATATATATATATATATATATATATTTCCTCCTCAATCGACTCTCATGTAGAAATTTTACAACCCAAAAATCATGTAGGGTTGGAAGAGGTTGCTATCGTCTAGAGATTGGAAAAAAAAAAAAAAAAAGAGAAAAAAAGGAAAAGTTGAAGAGGAAGGAAAAATTCGATAAACGAAAGGGAGGGGGGGGGACGCGTCAAGAAATTCTGAAATCTGAGCTTGAATTATCTTCCCAAGACTTTTTTTTTTTTTTTCAGAATAAAAATATTTATCACTTTTATTCCAGACATGGAATCAAAGAAGAGAAGTTTCAATTTCTAAAAATACTGTTTGGACTTTTAGTAAAAGAAATGCGCCTGCTAACATACTATTGGAAAAAATATTATGCTGAAGTATTTATGGCATTTTTTTTTATTAATGATGGAAACTATTGCATTTGAGATAAACTTTCTCGAGAAATGTAAAATTGTAGTGTTCACTTCAATTTATATTTCTGGGATATGAGATTCTGCGATTTTGGATATTTCTGGGATTTTGAAGATTTTTATTAACAAACGGATTCAGAACTTCATTAACACTTTTATTTAAATGCTCATTGCTCATTAAATGTAAAATGCTCATTGATTTTAAAACTTAAAAATATCCATGGTAAAGGTACAGGAATCCATTATAAAAATAATTCTGCTCCAACAAAGATGAGAATAAACTCTGAAAAATTTTCTCTTGCTTTGAGTCAGTTAAGGTAATGTTGTATTTTGTTGCATGTTTTTGAAATAAAGAAAAATCTATCGATCGCAGGGCAGCAGAAAATTATTACATAAATATTAAGCGATTTTCTTTTAGGATGCAGTGGAAAAGGTTAAAAATAAGAGAAATAATTGGATATGTAAATATAGTCTAAAAAAATACTATTTTATCTTTACACTATCCCTATCGAACATCTCTTTAAGAGCAAAAACCTAATTGCAAACAATTTCTTTCTGATGTTTGAATTCTGCCCTTTTTTGAAGAGCCAATAGCATTTCAAGTAAGCTAAGATAGAATCTGCGAACTCTTGGCAGCAATTTAAAAAAATTTCCCCTTAAATGGATAAAAGGATGATTTTTTGAAAGTTAATAGAAAACTGAAGCCCCAGAATCAGCAAAACAATAGTCCATTTTTCAGTTTACAACAAAAAAGAGAGAGAGAGAGAGCCATTTTGAAAGACATTTTGAAAGAATGAAATTTTGAATGAATTCGTTAACCTTCAAAAATTTTACTCCACATTTATTCATCTTCCAAAGAAGAGTAAAAAGTGGTTAAAAATTTCCGCAGGTAACTTACTTTTTTTCCCTCTTGTAGATGAGCTTCTTGCTTCTTCTTTTTTGTTTCCCATTACATCCCATTCCAACAGCCCCGTAACCCAAAACTCCTCATTTCTGCACGTTAGAAGGAGCACAAAAAGAATCCACCCCCACCCTTTCTTTTTATCTGTTATGAAGTTAACGTATAAATCTTCCTCTTCTTCAGAGTTCCTTGATGTAACTCTCCAGCGAGCACGAAACGAAAAGTGGCCGTCACGCCATTCCGATGCGCAGGAAGTCGATTTTCTTGCCCAACTTGGTGCTCGCAATTTCCTTTTTTGGCCGTTTTACTCTTTTCTTCATAGGTGGTGAGAAGGGGGGATGGGAGACATTGAATTATGTTGCAGAAAGTCTCTGAAGAGCTGTTTTACCAACATAGAGATTTCCATTCCATGGTCTTAATGTTGCGAAAATCTCTTGGAGGAACTTTGTCCCATCTCTACGAAGGATCGGCTTTGGCGCAACACAATCTGAATCTACCATACAATATCATTATGAATATCTGAATCTTCTTTCATCTTTTCATCTTTCAAAGAAGAAAAAAAAGTGGTTAAGAATCAAAACAATGGCAAACAATTTGTGTACAAAATTTATTTACAGAAAGTAAAGTAAAGAAATATATGAATTATAATGGACAAATAGGCGTCATCACAAAGAATAGATCGTGACGAAATAATTTTCTTGTTTTTCTTTTACAGATCTACTCTCAAAGTAAATGAAAGATTATTCCTAAGTACAATTTTTTTTCATCTATTAAGTTTGTGTCCGTACGTGCATGTGTAAAGTGGAAGAATAAATATGCATGTTTATACTACACAGCTGATCCATTCTCGTCGATTCTTTATTTATTTTTTGAAGGCATATATTTTAGTTTAAGCACAAAATTTCGTCCAATTTACCATAATGAAAAAGTCTCATGGCCACTCATCCTTCTAAAATTCCTTCTCGTAAGCAAATTTATTTTATTATTCTTTCATATGGAACATATTTTGGCTGAAATCGATTCCGTAAACTGTTAAAACATCCTGTTTGCTAATGGATAGTGGTGTGATAGAACCCATTTTTATTGTTTTGTTTGATCTTCCCCCCCCTTGGATTAAAATTATTGTTCTTTATTTATTTTAGTTGGATTATTCTTATCTTTTTTTTTTTTTCAATTCCTTCTATTAGCTCACACTCTCCCTATGTATATCGTTCACATTTTCAATCGTTCATAAAATACTTTTTATTCATCCACTCGAGTTCAAATACATTTTTTTTAACTTGTAGTGGATGACACTGGATGTTACTACAGTTTTTTCAAATATTCATTCAGTCATTAAATTTAATGAATTAATTTTAGTCTTTTTTAGATTTAAGTTGCATATATCTACCAATAGAGGGCGCCAGATAAATTTTAAAAAATGAATGAAAATTATTTATAAAGGACTTTCTGCAATAGAGTGAAAAAAAAAGTAGGAATTGACTTTAAAATTTATTTTTTTATATTACTTGTTTTCTGTTTAAATCCCTGCAAGAATGTGTGCAGCAAGAGTATTTTATAAAATTTTTATTCGAAATCTTTTTTCTATATGATAATAGAACTGATTTTTAATTTCCATGAGCGTCCAGTAGATGGTGCCACGAGCGGACTAATATGCGTCGAATGAGCGAAGGAGGGAAAAAATATTTCGCTCTTTCAGAACAGGAATGCACAATCTTTCCAAGAACCAAGATAATTGTATTTTTAAAAAATGGCACAGAAAATGAATCCGAAAATTTTATTAATTCTAAGGCACAAAAAAATTAATAAATATTATTAAAATTAATCTATGCCAAATAATGTTAAAAAGAAAATATTTATAATTTTACAAAAACTTTTAATTGCACAGCATTGAATGGATTGAAAGTTTTTTTTTTAACATTTCATTTTATTTCCGTAAGAGTGAAATCGGTTTTAAATTTCCTTTGTCAAATAGACGTCATTTACCTTTCACAGACATTCATGACTCTTAACATTTTTTTCATGGATGGATTATATGTTGACGCTAAAAAGATTCCGCACTGTCATCTGGCAAAGAACTATAACTTTTCTTTGAACTCTGTGTTTAAAATTGAATAAAGGGTCTTCTTTCATTTTATTACGCAGGTAGGTTCGACGACAGTTTCTTTAATTTAATAACTACATTTTGTGCAAATATTTTCACTACTTTAAGATGTGGTGATTTTGGTGGTTCTTAAAACCACACAGGAGCTCCGTAACCCAAGGATGGACAAACTACGGCCCGCGGGCCAACTCCGGCCCTCCGGAATGTTCTATCCAGCCCGCGGATAGAATTTTAATTTTCCGGTCCGAAGCAAATTAAAAGAAATATATATTTATATATTATCCATCTCTTGTTCTACTTTTGATTAAATATTATTTTTTTTCTTCCTTTTTTTCAAAGGACTGATGATCTTTTTTACTTTCTCTTTGTTCTACAAAAGATAAATCGATGGAAATAGCCAGAACAGACAGCTTTCAATAGGTAAAGTGTTAAAAACGGAAGTTCTTTGTTAGTTATAGCTATAGATTGGCGTCCACAAGCGTTATTTCTTTCTCAGGGAGCTGACATATGGGAATCCAATATAGGGAATTAGACCTCACATGTGGCAGACTGCACATTTTAAGCTCCAGCCATCGGCTTTTTCTTTTGGCGCGAGTTCTAATATTATTGATTGCATGTGGAAAGATTGCGGACATTATAGCATCATTGTGAATAGTGGTGAAATTATTAAAAGTATAGCGTAGCTGGTGCTTGTTTGGGTTATTCGTAAAATATTTCAACCCCAAAAAGGCTACTAAAAACGTAAAGTTGATTCAGAGTGACGTGCTTTTAATGATGAATGGACCCGGAAATATATTTTACAGTTGTAAAGGATAAACCAGCGAGTCTCATCGCAAATTAATTCATGTCATTAACATATTTAAATTGTAATACTTGTATATTGTTTCTAAAATTTTAGAAAAATTTATCTTGGCTTATCTTATTTATTTATTTATTTTTTTTCGATTTTTGGCCCGCAGCCGATTTTTGCCCATCCCTGCCGTAACCGATAAGCCCATTGCTCAACGACAGTAGTGCCCCCTGTGATCTCATCGCAACTAAGATTAATTGAACTATTGTTATCATATAGTTTTGTAGCTTCCCTCACATTGCTAGTTCTCTCAACACCCTGTTCTGGATGTTGTTATTTTCCGCGATTGTTTCTATTTGAAACGAAAATTACTGACTCATTGAATGAGTAGAACACAGCAGTCGAATCTCGCTGATTTCAGTTCAACGGGAAATGACAAAAAAAAAAAAAAAAAAAAAAAAATATGACAGACTAGCTTGCGATTGCCATAGCATTCGTTTTAAGATGCGTCATCCAGGCGCTGCTGTCTATGAGAACTGTAATGTTAAAACAAACATTCTTTGAAGTCTGTGAAAGTTAGCTCCCTGTTTCTGTGTGTGGCATTTCTGTTGAAATAAAGACGTGCCCACGTGCAATCTTACGCACCGCATTGAAACATAACACATAGTGTTTTGACATCAAAAAACAACGTTAAAGCGAATGATTCGTGTATGTTTGATTTAGATCTATAATCGGTATAACATTTGTTTTAGAATGTAAATCAGTATCCATGAAATTACTTACCTCTTAATTATTATCTGTTCAACAATTATGAAATTAACAGTATTAAAGGTTTGGTTTGTCTTTCTACGGTTATTTTTTGCACACTTTGGGCTCATTAGACTGGAACCTATCGTTTAACGTGGATTCTGAGGCGCTTACAAACATCCATTCCATCACCAGGACAGTATTCAATTGGTTACCTGTCTTACATCCTGAAGACCATTATTTTTTTAGCAAAAAAAAGCATTTCTGCTTCGATCCAACAGCAGAATGCTTTTTATTCCTAAAAGTAAGCATGTATTACGAATCTATTAATGGGTTATAAGTCTATTATTAAGAAGTCTATTATTATGAATAAGTTATGAGTCTATTATTATGAATTATAGGTCTATTATGGTAAGCCTATGCTATAGTCTTTTAAACGGGGAAATTAAATTTAAATTTTTAATACTATTTATATATTAAAAAGGACACACATTTTAAAATGTGAAGGATAAATATGGATGCAGAATTACATACATACAGTGAAATGCATACATACATACAAAGAGTGCAGAATTGTATATAAACTGTATATGCAATGAAATTAAAAAGGAAGTAAACCACGAAATAAAAAAATATATCTCCCTTCTTTTCCCTGTGAATGGTATTTTAAAATATAATTTTGTTTCCTTTGAAATATAATCATCGATATTCGAGGCTTTCCTCGTTTGAAAAGTATCTTTTTCTCCTCTAGAAGGAAGGCAAATAAAAAATGGTACTTTATTAAACCGTAAGAAATATTTTTAATTATAATTTTAATCAAAGACAAATAATGGAATGCTTAGATAAAACTCATTTCGGATCATGAAATGAATCCTGAAAGTGATGCCTTTATTTGAAAAAAAAAAAAGGTAATCATTTTTGCGATAAAAAAAAAATTTGGCACGTCAAAAAAAATGATTAAAGTTTTTTTTTTTTTTTTATCTGAAAATAAAATACCAAAAAGTCAAAGTTAATTAGAGAATCCAGAAAAAGAATGAAATAAACGAAACAGATTTTTTTTTAAAAAAAAACCAAGTAATTGAAAAATAAATTAAGAATTTTTTTTATTTCATATTTTTTTTTTAAAGTTACTATAATTATTCATTTCTGCGTAGAGCCATCGATAAACGCAGAAGAAGAAAACTGGAAACTTTGCGGCCGAACAAGTCTCAAATAATCAATACGCTATTCTCTGCTCAAATATAAGCGAATAAGAATCCTCCATTCATTCTATGAATTCTTACGAATAATCAACCGAAAAGATGAGCTGTTGCGAAAGTCTAATTAATATGCTTTTATTAGTTTCACCTGCATGTTTGTTCGTAACTGACTCTTTAGGCTCGATTTTGCCCTATTTTAAGCGATCAGATTTAAATTAAACGTTGTAGACTATCAAGGACACTAAAATATTTTGTTAAGTTTATCATCTCATCAGGATTAGGATCGCCAGTATGAGTGATTTTTATTTTAACTTATGAAGAGCTATTTAACCCATGTAGAATGAAAGTACCTAAGACATTCAAACCTATGTGGGACAGCGGCACAACGGATAACGCACCTGACTCGGATCGGGAGATTCCCGATTCGAATCCTGGCTGGCTCGACCTATTCGCATTTAGGCTTTGTTTTACTCAACAATTAAATCATTGTAAGAACTATAGTTCCAGTCCTCCGTACCGGGACCTCATTTAAATATTATAGTTTAAAAACATTAAGAAACACGCCTTTAGAACTAATCAAAGTAATAAATAATTGTTAATATAAGAATAAAATGACTGACGAGAAATGACTGTCACTGTTCTAAAAGCGTGGGGTGCTTTGTATGACATTTTTAAACTAACTCTGCATTTCGGAAAGAAAGTAGTGAAAATTATAATGATTGATATCGAGCACCCCAAGCTTTTATTATTTTTTAGTTTGATTAACTCTAAAAGCGTATATTTTAGTTTTTTTTAAATATAATTTATTTTAATGAATGCCTCACACACGATACTTTTTGAATGGCACAATGAAAACAGAGTATTCCATTCAGCCTTGCTTTCTCATTTTTAAATGATTCGAAGGACCGAAAAAGCTAATTTTTCATTTTTCATCTCATAGTGATGTTGGAAAGGGGGAGATATCTGATCATTATTTATCTCAGCGGGGAGGAGGGGGGTGATTTACTATACACAGGAATTTTAATCGCGTTGTTTTAATTGAATGAAGATCTTCCTCCCGACGCTACAAATGTGTAGCGGGTTGCCAAAAAAGTCATTTCGGTTTTCACCAATAAAATACATAGTAATAAACCAAACGTGCTTTCTTGCCAGCCCAATACATTATAAATCTTAAGATGAACGGTGAAATTTAGATGACAGAAAAAAAAAATGAATCTTAATCATAGAGCATGCATTTTTCTAAATTATCATATGGGTTCTAAAAATATTGAATGCAGTTGTTAATAGTAACAAAGACTGAAACAATTCCAAAAATGCGGCTTTCTATTATCGTCTGGTCTTCTCAGTCAGATCATCACAGAAGTTGCCATCTCTTCAAACAAAATTGGACTTCTTAATTCTGCAGCTATTTAAGACGAGCACCCTCGTGGGTGTCGGGCACTTGCCCCCTCGAGTCTAACGGAAAGGCTTAGCTGCCAGCGCACTGAGAGTGGCAACTGTTGACAATGACATGAAAGCCTTGGTTGGATTGTGCTAAAACTCCTAACTCTCGATATTCAGGATCACATAAAGGGCCATCAGTGTCATCGTGCCCTCCCGCCTTCATCAGGAAAAAATAAGACAAAAGTTTTAAGTGATTTTATACATTTCTTTTATTGGAGATCACAAGAAAAAAAGATATTTCAATTGTATAATTATATATTTAAGTTCCGTGATACTACTGAACTAAATCTACAAATGTTTTTGGAGTGTGTATGTCGTTCACTTTAAATATCACAGACACATTTGACGGTCGTTTATTCACTTTGTTGCTCTGTCGTCTCAACATTTTTCTCTAGCATTAACATCTGATGTGCACAGAATGACCGTAGAGCGACAAATCAAACCAAACTAAACAAAACCACGCAGGCCGCTCTGAAGGGCCCATTAAAGTATCACGGCTCACCTGATACGAATGCTTTTAATGTCGTTTCATATTGCTCTACTAATTACTAATAATACTTTAATGTCGTTTCAAAACAGGCCTTACAATGTCGTTTTTTCCTTAATAACGCGATGGAATTTCAAAAATGGTTCCTCTTTCCCGGAATGAGCGGAAACGCGCTGCGGCCGGCGTGCGTGCACCCAGAATTCCGTCCGTCGTGTTCAACCGGCGGAGCGTAATGAAGTGGTGGAAAATCTTTCGCGTTTCAGGAACACTTAGAATTTTTGGATGAAGGATTGTGGCAAATCCCTCCGAGCGTGGCTCCAGATAAATTAGGAACGCTAAAAGAGACGATTCTAGTAGTTGGATTTTATATTTTTATTTTCTTATATTCTACTATACAGGGTAATAACATAATTAAAGTCCCATTTTCAAAATGCTGTAAAAAAAAGAACCACTCGTCACAATCTGCATTTTCATTTCAGATATGTGTCTTGAATTTGAATTGTTCTGTACTGGAGTTTATTTTATCTCGTCCGCTGCACCCTCGCTGCTGTTTTTTAGGTGGCAGACTTTTAATTTATTTTTTAGTCATCTGAATTTCTATAAGAGTGCTTTCACGAGGTGAGCTGTGTTATAGAATACGCTAATAGATTATGAACGTGATGGTATGGGGGAAATGGGTTGTTCTATTTTCCTTTGTGCTCTGATTTTGTAAAAGTTTGTTTTTAAATATTTTAAATTACATCCTGCATTAGTTGGTATAGACTGTCATAACTATTACTCTAGGGTTAAGGAAATGAGCTGCACAGACATAATTAAAGATCATATATATTAACAAAGTTGGTTAACTTTTGTGATTTCTGGTGTTTTTTTTTTTTTTTTTTTTTTTTTTTTTTTTTTAGACAACAGATCTGTACTGTTCCAGATATCTCTCTTTAAGAACAAAGGTTTGATTCTGTTCTATACCGATGTCTTCATTTATAATTCAGTATTCAGTATTATCCGGTATGGCAGATCAAAGTTTCCAGTTCCATTTCTTTTATTATTGCAAATCTCTGTTCAAATTATTAATGATTCTACTGATATATTTTTTAATATTTTAAATGAAAGGAAACTTAAAGGTTCTTCTAAGGCAAAAGGTTCTAAAGGCAAATCTTTTTTTTTTTCTCGACGGCAGACTTCGAAGGATAACTGGAATCACGCTGAATGTCGAGAGAATGCAATAGCAGCTGCTTTTAATTTTATTCTGTGGGAAGCTCCACCGACAGTGTACCAACCAAAGCATTCGCTTCGGCTCTGAAGACGAGTAGATTTGACGATCAGGAAAGAGAGCCCTATTCAAACACTCGGTTAGAATTTCATGGTTTCCTTCCGATACAAATGCAACAGTGGTTTGGATTGGTTTCATTTGTCGCTCTACGGTCATCTTGAGCATACTTTAGGTTAAACTGACCGGGACCTACAGTTTAACGTGGATTTTGAACCACCAGCAAACATTCCTGTCACCGGCAGGATTCGAATCTGAAGCCTTCGGTACAAACGGCCAGAGCTCTAGCCAGTTGTCCATCAGGCCGCGCAACTGTGGAGCAGTCACTCCTAAAAGTCTATTCTACCCCCTTCACGAGGAACAAACCGGAATCACTCGTGGATCCAAGCACAGAAGTTCTGAATAAGAAAAAAAATAACAACAATTCAACACTGAATATTAGAAGAATTGAATCCATCTTTTCCTTTTATTCCTTCCTCACCCCTATATCTATTGCTACATAGTTGCCTACTAGTTAGGAAAGAACGTGTGAAACATTGGTGGGTTCATGTATAACCCGAACAATTCACCAACGAGTGTTGAGGGGAGGACAGTTCTTGTATTGTAATATATCTTCTTTTTGAGGGGACCCTGCCGGTATCGGTGTGTCGCATGGGAGAAAACCCGAAAAACTCTCACTAAGAAGCCTGACTATCAATGCGAGATGCTTTACACACAATCACAATCGGATGGAGTCGCCTCGTTTCTGAAACTGACTGCAACGATGGTGCCAGCGGATTCGAATATAGGCCCTACTCTGCACTCCTGCTTCGCACGATGCCATTAGCAGGGCTATATAGTCCCCTGTGAATGAGAAAGGGGAGGGTAGAATATCAGTGGTCCTCGTACACATCGTGAACAGCCCACCGACGAGCGAAGGGGTAGGACAGTGTCTTTCAGAAGAACTGTTTAGTGATCACTACCCCACATTTACGAGCCATATGTGAGAAAACATACAAAAACTCCCACCAGGGAATATCCCTATCGATTTTACACACGTTGCCACAATCGGCAATTGAGGATCTTCGTTTTTGAAAGCAGTGACTACAGCATTGCCACCCACATATTCGAGCTTGAGTCCCTTTGTACGTTGGCTACCCACTCTGCCATTGGGCCACGAGTCCTGCCATGTAATCCATCTGTAAATGGGCCCCATCCCCCCCCAAAAAAAAAAAAAAAAAAATTTCTAGCAAAAAGAATGTAGGCCGTAGATTGTCCTTATTTATATTTCTTTTAATAAGTGATTTATACAGTCAACCCATCACCATGACCATAGAGTGAATATTGGGCAAAGAAGCTGCAGCTCGCAGTTTTCTTGCAAAATAAAAAGGCGGGGAATCCATTCGATCAGAGCAGTCTGTGGGTGACCGGAAGGAAGCTGCGCGTGTTGCGGAAACGGGAAGCGGTGGTTCGTTGCACCGCGGCTCATTGTGGGAGGCTGATCGAAAAAACAGACTGAAATAGACATCGGATGCAAACATCGGGTGGCTATTTGGGGGATGGCGATCGGTGAAAGTCACAAACATAGAAAACATTTTTTTAAATCAATAATGAGAAAGGCATCTGCACTTCCCAATGAAACTCCACTAGCTAGTTAACAATTTTTTATGTTGTCTTCCATATGGAACCGGAAATGGATTCAATTCGAAATAACTGCGGTCTGTACTCAACAGATGTTTTAAAAATGTGCTGAGCTTAAAATTTGAAAATTATACGTTTTCTAATGAATGTTTCCCGAAATATCTAAATCAAACTTAAGAGATAAATAAACCAACAGAAGTAAATTTAAACAAAATTTTAATTCATTTGTATGGATAGATCCAAAATAGCTTTAGGATTACAATGCATAACCTCATTATTTGTATCCATTAAAAGGACATCACTGTAACAAAAAAAAAAATTTCCCCGATATTCAGAAATGTTTCTTAAGTACTCTAATCTTCTTGATATCTTTCTTACATAAAAAATTGCTAACCCAACATCAGTTTATCCTATATACCCATACCAAATGTGTCGACAAGATTCGCTAACTGATTTCTTAATAATATATTTCTGATAAAAGTTTCCTTCTAACAGAAACAGTGCCACTTAAACAAGGACAAGGAATTTCTCACATCCAACACCAATTTGCTGGCTATCAGGACTCCATTGCGATACTTCAAAAATGGTTTCTTTTACGAGTTTTTTTTTTCATGCGGGCCTCATCTATCTACCGATTGCACAATGAGTACCCATTTTAGTTATGTAATATCTGCTTCTTCTTTATAAGTATTTATTCATTGATTTCTCAATCATGCACTGGGTAGTATCTTCGGCATCCGGACCGTTTCTGAAAAAGAGGATTTTCCCTTCCTATATCCTAGGACTTTACTGATAGACTTAACATAAATCGTGAGCAGTGCTTTTCTTAAAAAAAACCTTAGCACTTTACCCCACCCCGCTAACAGTGCGTGGTGTAGCGGCCACTCTCAAAAGCCAACCACGCGCCAACTCGTGGTGTGGAGTGATCTCTCAGCAATCTGTCACGAGTTTACGCTGACAAAGCTCAACATTTCGTTTCAGTCGGCACTGTATGTTAGACTGCGCGCTGGTATTGGCGTGGAGGAAAAGTTAGAAGCTAGTTCTAAAAGTTATGTGATTTTGAATGCATATCTTCATTAAACAGTAGAAAAATCTCGTAATAGGAGTTGTAGAGACGATACTTCTGCAGGATTTTCACACCCCGCCCTCCCAAAAAAATTAAAAGCAATCTAATAAGTCTCTAACAGATAATGAAACTGCAATTGGGTCGACTGAGGTTTCGAATATGTACTCAGTGATGTCTGTTATGACAGCGGTGAAGTTTCCGTGATATTTCGAATTGTACATTATTGTTGATGTTGTCGTATCCCTCATGGAAGGAGAGAAGAGGGATGCAGCTTCTGTTCTGATGGAGCACCCGTAGGTAGAAGTCTGACTTCCGCTCCGTGTCGCTCTTACAGTCATAGGAGACCGGGACCTACGGCTTAAAGTGGATTCCGAACCCCTACAAACATCCATGGCACCGCTGGGACCCGAACTCGAAACCTGTGGAACCAAGCGCTAGTCACTCGGCCATTCCGGCCCATTGTAACAATTTATAATAATTCATTTATATTAAATATTTGTTAGAGATAAAATGCCATGCAAATGTAATGCATTTTGTCATGTTCATTAGTTTGTTTCATTTTACAGTACGTAATATAACACTTAAGAAACAGTTTTGCTTGTAGTGCCTATCATGTGGTATTAAACTATTTTATCAGGAAAGTCCTCAACATTACTTGGTAATCAATACGACACATATAATCCTGTTTTATTACCGCCTTTTCCAATCCTATTCTTTATGAGAAGCAAGGTCGCCTTTTGAGGAGAGTCCATTTCTATGGTGGAAAATGACTAACAGCACCTCCTCACGCGACCAGAGGACAATGAAGTGACGTAGGAATGTCACTGAATGCTGTGTAGGGTTGTTTGCAATGTCAGTGCCCCCCCCCCAGCTGAATTCTAATCGAAAGAAGTCTCAAACATTTTGTTTTAGGATGAAAAGTTCCACATAACTTTTCCAACAAACTTCGTTAAAAAAAATTATAGTAGAGGATTTGGTGTCATTGTCTTTTGATAACGATCTCTTTCCGCTGGCTCATAAAAATATACGAATGGCCAAAACGGCGGTGCAGATCGCAGAGATCACAAAATTAAAGAAAAAAATTAAGTGACCCTCTGTCGCGTGCACATTTCTTGATGAGACACCATTGCAAGAAGATAAATTATGTTTAGAGGTAGAGCCTATTTGGATGTGGGTATGGGGACATTTCTTTTGGCCGATATTGTATACAAAGAAAACTTGAGAATGGATGACTGGAATAGGATGAGAGTAATAACAGAGAAGAATTTCCTCTTTTAATATGTCCGCCTATTGAAAAGCTCTTATTTTGCCAAAAACTCGCAAGGTTGTTTTAAATAGCAATTTATCTTAGTACAATTAAATGACCATCCATTATTAAATTAATTAAATGTAGCTTTTTTAGCCATTTACATCTTTAATACCCAATTCAAAAAATGAGCATGAGCATTCGATCGTCCATTGTACAACCTGCTTGTGTCTATTTCAAAACTCAAAAATCGAACGAGAAGAATTTATTGATTACTTTCAAATTTTTAATTCATATGTTTTTCCAACTTTTTCGAGATAGCGAAAAACAATAATGGAAATTTAAGATGAAGAAATAATGGAAATAATTTAATTTACTGACGTGATGGTTAGTCACTCTGCCATTCATTTTACGGAACTGATCACTTTGTTTACTTGCCTTATAGAGGAAAAAGGAGCTTACATTTCCCTGTAGAGGGTGTCAAGATTTTGTAATTTAACCTATGCTATGATAGCTTGGCGATTTTTGGCAACCATCGTTACTGCTGGCCATAATTATTTGTGCTGTTGGCGCGAAGAGAAAAAAAGGTCTACTGTCAGTCAACGATTTTCAAAAGAAATGGTTAATTCTTTTCTTAGCTATAAATGTGTAAATTTAATATTTCTAAATAGTTGGCATTTGTATTCTATTCATAAATTTTCCCTCCAAATATCCATAAAATATCCAAATTTCCCCATAAAATATTCAAGTACACGAACTTTTTTTATAATATTTTGTTATGTTTCCTACAAAAGGATCAGAGTTGTTAGCAAAGTAACATTACTTATACCTGTTTATCCTTTGTAAGCACATTGTTCAATAAGTGTGTGACTTGAAAAGAAGAATTTCTCGGAATTTTCAGAATCGCTTCGTAACATTTTTTACGTTTTCTAAATAAATGTGCGCAGTGAAAAGAAACCAAGAGGCGATACTACAACCTCAATTCTAGTACGAAAAGGACGTGAGATGTTTGCCTCAACTTTCTGTTCCTTTAGAATAAGGGGACTCGCTTTGTTTTATTGCTACTTTGTGCAACTAACTGAATGAATCCTTCTACCGGCTAGAAAACGAGGTGACAACGCTATTTAGTTCACTCTATCAGTCTTCTTTGTTCTTGGCAGCTAGAAGACTCCCTGAATGGGGGTGTAGCAAAAGGTGCAGAGAATGGAATCTTCAATGGCATCTCCAGAATCGAAGAAGCCAATGAGGGGACAAAAGAGCGTTTTATTTCAGAAGCTGGAAGAAAAGAACAAACGTTTTATTTTATTCTTTTTCAGTGCTGATGAAATGCAGCAGCACGTTCATTGCATAGAAAGCGGCTTGATAGTTAAATTATTCAGTTTTCAAATTTCGGATTGAATCTACTTTTCTATTTGTTCAATGCTGGATATTTTGTCTGTTTAGATTATCGTCTTGTGCGGGTGTATGTGCTTGTGTTGTCTTTTTTTTTACTTTCATGTTTTATTTTTATTCTATTCAATTATTATATATGTCGAAACTTCAGATGTTTATTAGATTGAAGTTTTTTCCAATGCACTTTCCCTGATTCCGTTTATTTGTTACGAGTTCATATACACTACTGGCCCTTAAAATTGCTGCACCAAGAAGACGACCTGCTACAGACGTGAAATTTAGACGACAGGAAGAAGGTGCTGTGATATGCAAATGATTAGCTTTTCAGCGCATTCAGACAAAACAGGCGTCGGTAGCGACACCTGCAATGTGCTTAAATGAGGACATTGTTCAGCCAGTTTCTCATGCACAAATTGCATTTGAACGTTATTGCAAGGTGAAAAGTTGTTGCGATGCCTCGTGTAAGAAGCATAAATGCGCACCAGCACGTTTCTGACTTTGATAAAGGTCGAATTGTAGCATACAGCGATTACGGTTTATCGTATTGCTGCTCACGTCGGTCGAGTTCCAATGACTGTTAGCAGAATATGGAATCGATGGGTTCCAGACGGTAATACGGAACATCGTGCTGGTTCTTAACGGCCCCCTATCACTAGCAGCGGAGAAGACAGGCATGTTCCTGCATGGCCTTATGGATCGTGCAACCTTAATGGATAGTGCAGCCACGTCACGAGCCCCCAAAATTGGGGTCGTTTGCAAGTTAACAAGTGTCTGCACGTTTGTTGTGTGAACAAGTGTCTGCACGCACAAGTGTTGCACGACGTTTGCAACAGCATGGTCTCTCATCTCGGAGACCATGGCTGCGGCTACCCTTGACGCTGCATCACAGACAGGAGCGTCTTCAATGGTGTGATCGACGACGAACCTGAGAGCACGAATGGCGAGACGTCCTTTTTCAGATGTATCCAGATTCCGTTTACAGCATCAAAAAGACTGCATCCGTGTTTGGCGACATCGTGGAGAACGCACATTGGCAGCGTGTATTCTCCACCGTCATACTGGCCCATCACCTGTCATGAGGATATGGGGTGCTATTGTATACACGTCTCGGTCACCTCTTGTTCGCATTGACTGCACTTTGAACAGTGCACGTTACATTTCTAGTGTGTTACGACCCATGGCTCTACCCTTTATTCGAGCCCTGCGAAACCCTACATTTCAGCAGGATAATGCACGACCGCATGTTGTCGGTATTGTACGGACCTTTTCTGATACGGAAAATGCTCGGCTGTTCACCAGATCTCGCCAATAGAAAACGTCTTTTTCCATGCTTGCCGAACGACTGGCTCGTCATCCCTACGGTTGATGAGCTGTGGCATCGTGTTGAAGCTGCATGGCATCTGTACCTGTACATGCCATCCAATCTCTGTTTGACCAAACGCCCAGGCGTATAAGTGCTGTTATTACTGCTGGAGGTGGTTGTTCTGGGTACTGATTCCTCAGGATCTATGCACCCAAATTTCATGAAAATTTAATCACTTGTTACTTCTAGTATAATATATTTGTCCAATAAATATCATTTTGTTATCTGCATTTCTTCCTGGTGTAGCAATTTTAATGGCCAGTAGTGTAGTATGCTGAAAACAGTTGAAAATTGAATACATTTTTTTCTTGATTTCTAATTTGATATTCGCAATCAAGGATGGTTTTCTTGACAAAGTTTATCAAAGCAAAGCGTACTCTTTTTTTACCAAAACCGAATGAGGCTTCTCATATTCTTGGACGATTATTCTAATTTTCTAATGGATTCTGAAAAATTTCGATTCACTATTTTTGTTTTTTTATTCAAAAATTAAACTTTCCAGACAATAGTGTGATGAATCACAAAGCCTTATGTAATAATACTTTTATTTTTTATTATTTTTTTATTTATTATTATTATTTTTCTTAGAAGAACTTTTACATATTTTGAAAAAAAAAAAAAAAAACAAGTTATTTCAGCTTTTCCTTTCACAAGCACATGGAAAAGACCGCCTTTGACTGAAGTTCGACAGTTTTTGTCCCGTTCAAAACGACATCCCCTGCTGACGGAAGCTCGTCTTCGGCGAAAAGAACACGCTCAACAGACGCGGCGGAAAGACAGAGGAGGAAGGGGAAAAAAAAAAAGAGAATGCCATCTCGCGCCCGCGCTAATGAAAAGCGCAAATGAACACGTGTCATGGAGCACCCCGACAAATGCCTCGAGGGAAAGGGGGAGGGGGTGCGGTAATGAGCGAGGGAGATTAAAGAGCCGACGCAAATGAAAATGTTTTTCTTTCGGCTGATCTCATTAGCGCGAGAGGAGCTGGAGGAAAGGCAAGCTTGACATCATTTTCATTCCTCGGTTTTTTTTCCTGCAGGTATCGCGAGACTTGCGTTGGGAAGACTCATGCTGTTTGGGGTTGATAAGCAAGTCGTTGGATATTATTTACTATTTGGTTACATGATGGTCATCGCTTGTTATTTATGATTTGGTTACATAATAATCGTTGGTTATTATTTGTTCTTTATTAAAATTATTTTTGCACGATAATCAAGTTATTTGATATTATTTGTTATTTGTTAAAATTATTTTTGCACGATAATCAAGTTATTTGATATTATTTATTATTTGTTAAAATTATGTGAATGTTCCTTTTAGTCTTCTTTTTCATTTGAACGAAGGTGTGAGAAAAGAGGAACTGTAACCATAGTTCCACGTACGCAACCCTGTTTCCTCCTACGCCCTGCATCGAGACTCTCACTCGAGAGGACGTACAGAGCAACCTGCGCTGCCGTCTCAGGGACGATTGGTTTACAGTCTCTGACCCTAAGAGAAAATATAGTTAGCTCAACCTTTGTGCATAAGTTGGCCGGCAAGCTCTCCCCTGAGAGGAAGTATATATCCTGAGTGTATTTTCAATGAGTATAGGAAATATATCTCGTACCTCCAATGCAAACCTGAATATCTTCATTTTCTGCTTAGAAGTGGAAACCTTCCATGAATCTGTAATTAGATGTCTTTAGATGTGAGTACCTGTTGTGTGTCAAATAGTGTTGGCAGTTAATTACGTGCTTGTAAATGAAGCTGTGTGTTCTGAAACCTGTGTCTCAATCCAGACCACACTCAGATCCAGCTGCACAAACAACCGACCGACGGACACAACAGAACTTGATTGGCGTCTCGAGAGTGATAAAAACGAGGCATTCATTTCTTCTCAGTAAATCTTGCTTTGTTTCACTAAATGTGCACAATTTGAAAAAAATAATTGTTTCCATAAACTCCTGAAACTGATGCCTGATTATACAAAGCAGTTGTGTCGTTTTAAGCATTTAAGTATTATCTTGGGTTGGGTTTTTTTTTCTGTCATTTTTACAAAATAAAATTATTTTATATTTTGAAACATATTTTTTTGCCCTAAAATGTAACAATACGCTCCTTTATCATCATGCTATTTGGATAATTTTTATCAATCTTAAGCAAAACTTATCACTTGGATATTGTAAGTTTTTTATACTACAGAGATTTCGTGGTTCATTAGCAAATGATGCCTTGTGGAAGGACTTTCAGAGGTAACTGTCCCAACATTTACGTGCCGCATGGGATAAAACATATAAACACCACTTAACAGTTTAATCGTAGAGGCTATAACAACTGTTGCAATCATTCCTGAAAATAAAGAATTCGCTGTGCAAGAATAGCTTAATAGAATAGCTCAGAATAGCTTTTTTTTTTATTTTACTTACTTACTTATTACAATTTTCCACGGAAAGACAGATCGGAGGCTTTCTCATTAAACAGTGAGCCGGTTTCTTTCTTTTGTAAATAAGATGTAATTAATTTAGGTTTAATCAGTAAATTAAAATTTGAACTTAAATGAAAGTTAAATGGTATATTGATGGTAAATTAAATGTTATATTAAAATGATACATTAAATTCTTTATGGTACATTCACTGGCGGATAACTGATCTGACAATTGAAATTAAAAAATACTAGATTATTGTATTTGATATATTTGTTTTTCAAACTCTTGTGAAGAAAATTCCCTTTTTTTTTTTTTTAAAGAATTATTTCTCCAAAGCAAGATCACATTTTGTTGTTCCCTTGCATTTTTTAAAAGCATGATGAATAATGAAGAGGGGATACGAGGATACGAAATGAAAGCTTCTCAATTAAGTGCAATTCAAAGTCGAATGGAGATGAGGCTAAATGATTCAATCGCATTAGAGTTGCGGTTTGCACAGACTGTCGAAGACTGGTTTGATGAATGGATGGCAACAGCTGAATCGAATTAAGCAGGCAGACAGATCTGAAACAAGAATGCACGAAACTGAGTGTGACTCAGGGGACTAGCAGCCGAATTCTGGAAACATGCTTCGATGAGTGGTTCCGGTATCCTTCTGAGCGACTGTTTTTGTTCAGAGCTCTGACTATAAGCAAATCAGATGATGGAAAAAAAAATAGAACGAGTTGAATCAATCAGCAAACACTGTTATAAGTTGCATAACTCGATGCCAGCTACAGAAGATTCAATTTCTGTGGCCTGACTTCCAGCTGCAGCTTCATTCTGTTCGTCTTAGTTGTGTTCCTCTTCTGGCTTTGTAATCATTTGGGTAAACTTAATATGTTTTCCGAGAACATTGTCTCATTGCCAATATAATATGGAATTGAAATAACTTTGTCACGGAATAGTTTCATTTACAACTTGTGGCTTGTAAATTCTGAACAAGAAGTTTTTCATTCACAGCACCAAAATTTTAAAATTTCTTCAAAGTTTCATCTTGCGATATCTCTAATGAGTTATGGAATTAACGTGGCATAAATTAAATAGTATTATTGCTATTGTTTGTTGTTGTTATACACCAGTGAGCCCTTTGTTTCACTTGCATGTACAATGAACAGTCCACTAACCGTAGAGAAGTAATAAATTAGAGCGTGTCCTCCTTCGTCAAAAGAAACAGAAAGTTGAGACCAACAGGGAAATGTATGAGGCTTCTTCTCAAATCATACATTTACTAAACTATGTGCTTACTCAAGATAAAAAATACAAGAAATGCTATTTTATTTATAACTCTGATCATTTTGTATTAAATATTACAAAACATAAAAAATTCATATACATGAATATTTTATTTTTGAATAATTTTAGCGGGAAAATTTATTAATAGAATATAAATGTTAAATATTTAGATAAATTAAATTTACATTTATTGATAGCTATAAAAAAATGAACCATTTCTTTTGATCGTTGTAGACCTTTTTCTCCCTTCGCGCCAACAGCATACAATACTAATGGCCAAGAATAAAGAGTGTTGGCAAAACTCGCCAAGCTATCATCGCGTATGTTAAACTATGCACCCTGAAAAGCATGCCGAAAATAAATTCTAACTGAATTTAGATCAATAGATGAACATTGTAGCTTTCCATTAATATAAAAATCACCTATCTAACATAGTACATTATGATACGATATCATCAGATTTGAATTGTTTGCACAATAAATTTACTTTTAAAACATTCTATATTCCTTCAATGTAACAAATTAATAAATTAGTGTGCACTTGTGTAAAAGTCCTCCTTTCCTACACTTATCGAAACAGCCGCACACGGTGGAACAAAAGCTCATTTTTTCTCTGTAGCACAAATAAACAAAATGGCAACCATCGCGTCTCTTCATGTAGTGGGCGATACCTATTGTAAAAGTCGCGTGTGGAGTATTGAATCATTGGGTCACTTGAGAGCATGTCAGCCCCAAAATGGGAACCCTGATTCGCACACTATTATATTAGCGCTCAATGCCAACAACGGAAGACATTATCTTCCAAGACTACGTTTAAGGGTAACAATCCCACATTCGCCCCTCTGGTACAAAACTGCCACCCAGAAACCTGGCTTTATACACGCTGTCACATCAAGCATCTTATTTTTTGGAAACAGGGACTGTAATGGACGCCTCTAGCAGATTCGAATCGGAATTCACCTTACATTTCAGCAGCACGTGTTACCACTCGCTGATGAATTAGGGCACTTACGAATGTCACAACTGCGATATCCTTGAAAGCGAAGGAGAACAATTCACCCCCTCACACACACACTCTTTTTGTAATAATATTTAGGATTAGCTAGACGTCGGTGAAATTAAAAATCAAAGCATTCGTCGGGGATTAAGTCATTGCTACACATATATATATTGAATCAACGAGTGACAGCAGTGAATGCATTTTTCTAATGCAGCTGACAATACAAAGGCAGTTAAACATTATGGCATAATGATTAATTGTTTCTGTATTGCACAGAAATAGCTGCATTAGAAAAATAAAACTTTTCAAAAACGACCGAAGTCACTTTTCGAGCTGTGTTATTTCTCATTCTTACGCATTAATTTCAGCGGAAGAAAAAGTTATTTTTGTTGAGTCGTTATTTTAAAAAGAAGTCTCGAAAATAAAAAAGAGAGTCATTTATAGAATACATAATTCGAAAGAGGAAACGATATTCGCGTATTTACTATAAAACCAAATGAGGCGTCGTCGTTTTTTTTTCGCAGATAGAAAGCGGAATTTAAAAATCCGCATTTATTTTCCGCAGCGTCTGCTTTAGATTCTTTTTAGTTTAATTTATCGCTTTTTTGGGGGAAAAAGAAAAGCCTTTAAACAAAAAAATGAAAAATGAACATGCTTATGGTTATTTCTTTGGAATGCGAAATTGGAATTCTCGTCTTAAATTATTCGAAAGATTCCATTTTTTTTTGTTCGCTCGAAACATTTATTCCAAATAAATCTCTTTCGGAATCGGTTTGTGCCGCTCCCTCGCCGGAAAAAGGAATTCTGGAAATATCGTTGTTTGTAGTTCTGCTTTTTTAAAAAAAAAAAGGAATGATGGGGCAAAAAAATAACTTTCTAAACAAAATACAAACTTATCATTCCACTTCTGGAAGTATAAAATGTGCCCCGTCCTTTCCTGTTACAAAATATTTGCAAACTTTTATGAGTTTAAAAAATGAAGCAACATATATATATATAGTTTCATATATATAGTATATATATATGAAATATGTATTTGTCAGGATACACCCAATATTACCTTAGGCACTTACACTTTCGAATCTGTACTTAGTTTTAAGCACTATGGATCAGAAATTAATTGTCATATAATATCTTAACTTGAAATATAAAAAAACAGAATTGGGATTGCCAATGAAACCTTTTTGGGTTAAGAAATCTGTTTCAATCACAGTTCATAAGCATAAAAAGTAATATTTTTTATATATATATAAAACCCATATTAGATCTGTATTGGTCTTTGGCTCTGAAACTTGGACTTTGGCAAGATCTGATGAGGCCCATTTGGGTCTATTTGAGCTGAAGATGTTAAGAACTATTCTTGGAAATGTTAAGGAAGGTGATAGTTGGAGATGACGGTACAAAACATAAATTTATAAATGCTATCAAGACCTCTAGATATTATAAAATTTATTAAGATCGATAGATTAAACCGGGCTGCTCGTGCATTTAGAATGAATGATTTAAACCTTGTAAAAAGGCTCGTTTTGGCAAAGCCACAGGAACAAAGAGGAAGAGGACGACCCAGGTTGCGAGTTGAAAAAGATTTTGCTGTAATAAAAGTTAAGAATTGGAGGACCCTTGTCACCCTGAGGATTGCAGGGAAATCTCTCCAAAGGAAAGCTTTGGCCCCTTCTGGGCTATGGTGCTATTGATGATGATATGTTAGCCGCTTGCTAGCGACTAGTTGTGTCAGGATGTAATACCAATCTCTCATTCTATTTACATTAGTTTATTTACAATATTAACACAGACGTACACATGGCATCCTGTGCCACTTCTACAATAATAACATTGATAGTTAAAACCAAGAACCGGTCCCTGACCGTCTATCTCGTTCAGACGCTCCTAGCGTTCCCCTCGTGGTCTCCAGATCTAACCGCAAGTACTTACCACACTGGACCCCACAGTTAAAGTCCCAGTTACTGATCACAGTCGCGACCTCTAGCGGCTATAATAATAATTAAGCCTTACAGATATATATATAAGGGTGGTCCTTAATCTTTTGGAATTTTGATGTGCCCCCTCCCCCTCTCATTTCATTTTACTGTCTAAAAAAAGGTTGTCATAAAGATTTCAGATTTAAAAGATCAAAAGTTTAAAGATTAAGCTTCGAGTTCTGCTTTAAAGTTCGGAAAAATTTAAGAAATTTCAAAACTTTTGTATGTATTTTACATCCAACTGAGGAAAACACAAATAGTCATTGATAAAAACTACTCACTAAATATAAGAAAGTACTTTTCCCTTATTTTCGCCCCCCCTCCTTTCTTCTGCAACTCCCAGTCAGCTTTCATATCTAGACTCCAGTGTTGTGTCTAGACACTCCCAGTCTGAGCCTGACTCAAGCAGCTCAGTTTGTAATCAGCCGCTGTACTGAGTGTAGTTTACTTACCCTTTTTTTTTTTTCGACCATATATGATTCTTAAGTTCTAATAGGCTTACCATATGTTATTTATGAATTACGATAGTGAAACAGTATTGTTCGCGCCTACGCGCAAGGATACCCCTAGCGGCGAAAAAAGTGTATGTATACACATGCGCCTGCGTGCGCATAAGTCCGAGTCTGAGTAGTGTAATGCCAGATCGGCAAGAGAAAACAGCACGGTTGCGAGTGGCTGTGACTGTCATGTAAATAAAACGTTAAGTTTTTCATTGTGAGTACTTATTGTGTTAGTGTGAGTGTGATTAAAAATACAGTCCGCTAGCGTAAGAGAACGTGTGAGTGCTATTGACGAGAACAAGTATCTTAGTAGCATATTTTATATCTACAGATATTTGGTTTGTTGGTCAAATGTCTGCATCATTATGCCAAACAGAGCTGTCTTCTGATAGAAGTTATCAGCATTTTTTTCCATTGCAAAAATGAAACAAACCTAAATATTCAAAATTGCGCTGCTAGTGATGTGCTTCTAGCTTTTTAAAACCATGCTGACAATCCCGTTAAGGATACAATGTAGGATCTTCTGAATCATCATAAAAGCTTAAAAGGACGAGAAAAATGCACAGAAGGTTTAAAATAGAAAAAAATGGCAGTTGAAAAAAGGCTCTACAAAATCTGTTTGATATGGCTCACTTTAATAGGATCAAGATTCAAGAAGACAAAGAATTTTCCAAAGGTAAAATGGAAAATGTAGATAAAATATTTTTGAAAGTCGTAGCGAAATCTATTGAGAAAAGGGCTCTTTTTTTTTTTGGGGGGGTGAAAGAAATAAAGAACATGAAGAGGAAAATTCATTCGTAAAATACAAATCCCTTCTGATGAATACAGATAAAGATGAAAGTAGTTCGTTTTAAATTGATAGACGTTCTTCAAATGAAAAAGTCCAAAATTCATCTTGCGATCCTACGCCCAGGAAAAGAGTTAGGAAGAATATTCAAGATAATAATGTTGCTGCAAATCAGGATGTCAGGTCGCTATGAGTCTGGGGTCAAAAGTGATAGAAATATAACTATTGTCTTGACAACAGCATTGAAAAGCGTAGTGTGGGATCCATCTGGGTATAATGCGATACTGATGTTAAAACGATGTAAAAGTTAGTGAGACTGAATCCATCTCAATAATTTTCAGATTACCCTATCTAATGTTTCAATTAGTTATAAAGTCATCCACCGTGCATCATTGTGTTTTTCCAATAACAGCTGAAAGATTTCCAGGTTTGAAATGAGAATTTACTGTCCTGTTTCTTGGAGGAATTTACAAAAGAGGAAGACGCGTTAGAACTCCAGAGGATGAGAAATAATTTTATTCATTTAAAATATATCTATTCAGAGATCAATAATTGTCCGAACACAAAAAATCTGGAATTCGCGATAATTGCTCGTTTGTTATGAAATGCTGTGGTTTCAAACGGCCTCATGTTTGTTTTTATTACCAGGAATGATTTGCAGCTTTTAAAGAACCTAAAAGAGCCTGATGGTCTTAATTACGAAATTTGGAAGTGTGCAATGGAAAAGTTCCTTCGAGATTTGGGGTGCCATTATCAGATGAGTAATCAGAAGAACTTGGTGTCCTTTTGTTTCATACCGATTATGCATGTACCGTTATCTTCCGACTATGCCTAGGGCACTCAATTCGTTCGTCCTCAATGCATCACAGTAGGAAGTGGAAGGTGACAAGTTTGCAAAACCAAAGAAGCAGCATGGGCAGCAGGAGGAAGCAGTATAAGGAAGCAGCATATCAATTAACCCAATATATATTTAAAAAAAAAAAAATCCACCATGCCTTCAGATATACCCTCAGAATTTTCGCAAAAAGATTTACCAGAATGGGAAGAAGACGATCCCTACAAGAAAAGAAAAATAATAAATAGTTCATTGAGAATTCTAAATGATGGAACAGACCTTGAGTGGCACTCATTAAAAAGTACAACAAATTTCGCGAATAAAGATCTCTAGACAGGAGATGTTTTATTTTCACGGGGTAGGGTTGTCAGCACTACGCCTACAGCTATATTAGACCGGGACCTACGGTTTAAAGTGGATTCTGAACCACTACAAACATCCATGGCACAGCCGGGACTTGAACGGGAAACCTGTGGCACCGAGTACCAGAGCGCTAGTCCCTCGGCCATTCAGGGTAATATTAACAGCTTCCTCGCTATAAAATTTGTCACTACCGAATGAAAACTACCATTTGGAGCTGGGCTGCTGACTACTTTGCATGACAACCCTGACTGTTCTCCCACCAATCGCGACTGTACAGGGTCATTCGATTCCTACAGGCAGAGGAGAATATCTCTGCAGAAATTCATCGGGAAATGAGTCGTGTCTATGGCTGGAATGTTTTTGATCTACGAAGACGCACGACAGCATACTGCTGTGGTAAACAAGCAGCATCGTGCACAATTTCAATTGCAAGTGTTCCACCCCCCACCTCTTTCGAGAACTGAAAGGAGCTCTGGGAAAACAGAGAGTTTCAAGACATCGTGCAGACCTATCTTAATGCTCTGGTGGCAACCTATTCCGTAGAGGAAAAAATGTGCACTGGTATGACAAACGCCTCAGTGTTCAAGGTGACTAGGCGAATGCATTTGAATCCTGGTCATAAGAAAACCATTATTCACATCTTTATTTAATGCCCCATCGGAAAGCACACTCTCGTATAAACAACAAACTGTAATTTTTTTTAAATCTTCATAGGTTTGTTTAATGTGTAATAAATCAAAACAGTCTTTTGGATTTAATGAAATATTTAATAAAGAAAATTAACTTTAATTAAGTTAATTCAGCTCTAATTTTTCCTGTAATTCAAATTTAAATTTTTTATAAAGCAGATGAAAATGACAGAATGCCTTGTTGAAAATTTACAACAAAAATATATATAGGGCCTTCCATTTATTTATCTATCTGCCTATCTATCTGTCTATCTATCTATATATATATATGTATATATACACTGAAGTGACAAAAGTCATGGGATAGCAATATGCAAATTTTCAGATGGCAGTAGCATCGCGTAGAACAGGTATAAATGCGCAGTGCTTTCGCATAGCTTTCATTTCTGTTCAAGATATTCATGTGATGAGGTTTTGACGTGATGATGACAGCACGACGGGAATTAACAGACTTTGAACGCCGAATGTTAGTTGGAGCTAGACGCATGGGTCATGCAATTTCGGAAATCGTTAGGAATTCAACATTCCCAGATCCACTGTGTCAAGAGTGTGCCGAGAGTATGAAATTTCAGGCATAACATCCCACCATGGACAGCGCAGTGGACGACCGCCTGCACTTAACGACCGAGACCGGCGACGTCTGCAAAGAGTCGTAAATTCAAACAGACAAGCAACACTGCGTCAAATAAACGCAGAAATCAATGTGGGACGTACAAGGGACTTGTCTGTTAGAACTGTGCGGAGAAATTTGGCTTTCTTGGGCTATTCCAGCAGAAGACCGACTCGAGTGCCTTTACTGAGAGAACGACATCGCTTGCAGCGACTCTCGTGGGCACGTGAGCATATCGGTTGGTCCCTAGATGAATGGAAAAACCGTGGCCTGGTTCGATGAGTCACGATTTCAGTTGGTAAGAGCTGATGGTAGGGTTCGAGTGTGGCGCAGACCCCATGAAGCCATGGACCCAAACTGTCAGCAAGGCACTGTTCAAGCTGGTGGTGGCTCCGTAATGGTGTGGGCTGTTTTTCATGGCATGGACTTGGTCCTCTGGTGCGACTGGACCGAACATTGACTGGAAATGCTTATGTTCAGCTGCTTGGAGATCACTTGCAGCCATTCATGGACTTCATGCACCCAAAAACGATGGGATTTTTATGGATGACAATGCGCCATGTCACCGGGCCACAACTGTTCGCGATTGGTTTGAAGAACATTCTGGACAATTCCAACGAATGATCTGGCCACCTAGATCGCCCGACATGAATCCCATCGAGCATTTATGGGACATCATCGAGACGTCTGGTTGTGCCCAAAATCCTGCACCATCAACGCTTTCACAATTATGGACGTCTATCGAGACAGCATGGCTCAATATTCCTGCAGAAGACTTCCAACGACTTGTTGAGTCCATGCCACGTCGAGTTGCTGCACTTCGCCGGGCGAAAGGAGGGCCGACACGATATTAAGAGGTATCCCATGACTTTTGTCACTTCAGTGTATATATATATATATATAAACCATTTTAAATTTCTCAATTTGCCGTAACTACCAAGAAACGAAAAGTATATTTGCTCCATTCCAATTAAATACTATTCTAATTAAATGTAATTTAAAAATTCCTAGAAAATTTTTAGAAATTTCTAGAAATTAAATGCAATTTTTCCTTAATACAGTATATTTTCCAAGTCATAACACAGCACATTTAAAGCTGTGAAGGTTGCATATATTTCACGCAAGAAGCTTATTAAGAACAACATTTTTCAAACGGTAAAGGTTTCCCATTTAATTACTTATAAGAACAACTATAAATGATTACGTTTGACTTACTTAATTTACGTTTAACTTTCTGTACTTCTTATAACTGTGCAATTATAAGAACAACTGCCATTTATAACTGTAGTTTCGTGGTAACTAGTACCACGAAAGCGAGTTTTCGAAATGATTCTAAAAAATATCAAATATCCTTTATTTGAATGAAGTCTCACTTTTTTTTGTGTTTGGTTTTCAATCAGTTATTCAGACCTAAAACATGTTCCATGTGATGCATATACATTCAATAAATGTAAATTGAGAAAAAAAGAAATGTTTGTTGTTTAGAGACTCATCTCTTTATCTCTCTACGTTTAATTAAAAACAGTTTGTTATTCAAGAAGAATTATACGCCATTCTTTCAATTTCTTTACTTAAAATATGTTAAAGTTTAGCTTTTTTTTTTGTTTTAGAAGTTTATTTTATTAATACAGAATTAGTTTCCTAATTATATCGTACTCAATACTCATTACAATAAACTCTTTTTTAAGTATAAGAGTATGTTGGCATGCCATGCATTCATTCTCTTTCTGCGGCCGGCAGCATGCATTTGTGTAAAAATAAATATTTAAATAGCGTGCATCATGTCATTTTAAAAGAGAGTTCAACATTGTCTCGAAGTGATCCTTTATTTCGGCAAATCGTATGCCATTCGCGCTATCTCATTTTTGGCGGTTCACGAGACGAAATCGATTCGATGGAAAAGAAGGGAGTTCTGAGAAAATAAAAGCCGGTGATTCGAATTTCCCCGAAGAGCATAAACAGCGTTTAAGTGAAATATCGAAAATCGATGAGCTGCTGACTGCCGCCGGATAGGTTTGAAATTTATTTATGCAGAAGAGCTTTTTCTGTAGAATGGAATTGAATTGTAAAGCAAAAGATCACAACGCTTTTAACTCGACCATTTATAAGTTAATATAATAAAATTAAAAAAATGCAATAAAATTCATTCATCTTCGTTTGATAGAGTTCATTATTTCTGCATACATTTTCAAACTGCAGTTTGATATACTTCATATTTTTTTTATCTCAGACTGGAAAAGACCTAGTAGTACTATGGCTTGTGTTTGAATTCTTTTTGTGACCACGATGGCCAATTACATCCCGGTGTGCTAGATGGATGGATAGTGCACCAATGGTCAGGAAAACCCAGGAGCACCTTGGAACTCTTGTTCGTTGATGCGTGTCATGTCGGGTATTATAACCCGTTAGTAAATGGCACTGGGCACCCTCTGAAGGGCAATTAGTGCCCCCACCACAGCACATCCTCCATAGAGTGCCATTCATAAGGATGAGCGGCTACCCTAGGTGTGGCACCACCACCTAAACCGTTTGTGTGACATTCATCAGTTGCGTTAGGATTGGACTTGTCACGCATCACTCATCAGCATCCGTCAACATTTGCGTATTCCCTTCTTCCAACACTCTTTAGAGGCGGTGCACTGTGTAGGTGGCTGTCGGCTTTCGATACAACGGTCAGACCAACGTGCTCTTCAGAGTTCGATCCCGCAACCCTGTCGCCAGGGCCATATTTCCACTGCGCTCACTGACTTCCGACAGAGTACCGTGGTTATTAGATTGAATAATGGATTGGAGTTCAGTACAAACCGCACTTCTACTCAGTTTGAAGGAATTTTGAGTGATAGAAGGGTCAGGGGGAGTCATAATAATAAATTTAGCTGCAATGTAAAATAAAAATTAAATAATTTAAAAAGTAAAATAAATAAAAACAAAAATTAAAAAATCGCAACAAACTGATAATAATATAAAAGTATTTATCAATCTTCATTGCAACCGGTTCAGAGTCAGTTTGGGGAATCCATGTGCATTTCTAAGGCACTTGAAAGGAGGGTCAGGAAGCAGTGCTGGTAAGGGTTGGAACGTAAATCCACCCAGAAAGTGAACTGCCCTCGGGCACTGCTGAGGCACTGGAGGGGGGGGACACACTGTTCAGATGGATGGAAGTTTGGAAGAAGTTTGCTGAAGATGACATTGTCTTTCTTGAAGAACTTATTGATAACATCGAAGTTAGTTTTGACTGTTCTACGGCGGCTTTAGAGGTTGAAGCTCGTTTGGTTGGGGTGTATGGAAATTTCTTTTGGCCGAATCTGTCCTTTTATAATAATAACAGTGTGTTGTTAAGTTTCATATTTCACACCATTTATATAAGTCGGTGAACTGTGATTTGTATCTCTTTGCAGGCTCCTCCATCACCTAGTGTAGAAGCAGATCAGCAGCGAATAATGTGTAATGGGATTTCGCCGGTCAGTCAGGATTCTGCTGAAATCTCATTAGAACCGCAGAATAATGTAATAGATGAATGTTCTTTCCTCAAAGTTTCGTGTCTGTTACATGACGAAAACTGGGTGACTTATTTCTCGATTACAGGAGGGTTTGAAATACAAATTTGCTGAAAAAGGTAGACATTCGCTCAGTGCTCGTTGGTGATGACGAAACATAGCAGAGAGATGACGACACACAGGGGGTTTCTTTTGTGTCGTAAAGAGAGAAAGTTCTAGTTTTGACGTTATTTTTCAAAATGATAAAAAGAAATACTGTCCAACTTTTGTAATGCAAAGTAAAATTGGTTAAACTCAGTCAAAAGCAGCAGGTCGTGACAAGTTTTTAAAAATAACTATTTGTAACAGATGCAACAAATAAAAAAAAAAAAAATTCAAAGAATTCGCACAGCCTCTAAAAGTGTGCAGACCACATGTCCATGTAAGTAATAAAGTACTCCCACAGCGTTCACAAGTATCACTCAATGTGTAAAAAAAAGATTTTCCTTCCTGTGTTCCAGGTTGCCCGTCTGAAAGATGCGAGTCGCTGGAGGAGGCGTTCGAGATCTCCGAGATCAATGGCAGGGCGATCGACAACTGGCTGCTGTGCGACATCTCCGACTACGTGCACAGGGTGAGTGATCCAGCTCCGATTTTTATGACAATCACATGCTTTTGAGTTGAGGAGGTTCCTTCCCCTCAACTTCCTCGTTCTCTTTGAGAAAGTTGAGGGAAAGGAAGTTGGATTCTGGAAATTCCTCTGTCGAAGCCGCACAGATTTCCATTCCTACAATTTGAAACAGTCCAGTCGACTCAATTGTTGACGGTTGCAGAAACAATGTAGAATTCGGGGAATGGTCTCTTTCCAAATTTTTCTCGTTCATTAACATAGAAGCGTAAATGTCCACGTGTTGAGTAAAAACAAGTTGTCAATCTTCTTACTGATTCCTATGTCGAATAAAGTTCGCCTATGAAGGAGAATCGATTTCAAATGCTGATTTTCGTCTTTGCGGACATTGCTAAAATATTTCGGCTTGTACGGCAATTCGGTGGCGACTTTCTACCTGAAAGAGCAGCAGGGTGAAGAAATATTATCTCTTTTAAGTGAGCCACAGATTTAAATTGCCTAAACAACACACTATTGTCGAACGTTTCTTTCCCATCAAAAAAAACATTTCATTTTACACATCACTTTAACATATCGATATTCCTTTGATCAGTCAAGTATAGGATTGTTGTTAGCAAATTTGTTGGATAGAAGGTGTCTTGAACCACTATTCAATTTGAGAGAGGTGCTGGAAAGGAGTTTTCTGAGCATTCAGTTCTGTCAGAACGTAAATGGCAGCCACTTCTTATGCATACTGTGAAGGCATCCTATTTCTCATTGTTGCCTCATGGATAAATAGCTCAACGTGCATAGTGGAAGTCAGCGTCCCGATAATGTAAACATCCTGTCTGCGTGGGCGTGAGCTGACTGGAGAGAGAGAGAGAAAATGTAACACAAGCAGTGTGCGTTTGGTTTTGGAATAAAACAGACGTGTTTTTGCAGTCCACTAGTGCTATGTGGTTTATTCCTAGACCATACACTCGTAAAACCAAGTAAATTCGCGTCGAAATATCTTGCGATAATTTTATTGGTATTAAAATGATTGAAAGTGCACCAGGTTTGACACCGAAGTGGATAATTTGTGGGAGCAATGTCGTGCGTCCTATGGACACGCTCTTTCAATGCAAATACGAAACTTAACACAGAGGAGTAAGTAAGATTAGAAAGAAAGAACCACTGAAATAGTGAAATGAATGAATCATAAATAAAACATCCTTGTGTACATTGTAAAATAAATTGATTTTTATTTTGACTTGAGCTGTTCGCTCACTCTGCCACGTGCTCTTTTCGTTTCAGTGCATCCATTCCCGCACCATCTGCGTCCGCTACAAGCAAGAAGTCCCGGGAGAAAGGTAGGTCAGCTTCATTGTTTCTCGGAAGAAATCTACCGTAGAGTAGTTGGGACACACATGTACCGTCCGTTTTGTGCTACAGCTGAAACTATGTCGCACCTTATCTCCTTTTCCCAGTCCCCATTTATTAAGAAAATGTAAACATGTTATAAAGAGATTCTGAACATTCCGAGAAATTATCCTTCTCAAGTCATACATTTATTGAACTTATATGCTTAATCAAGATAAAGAGATACAACAGATGTTATTTTTTTTACATCTCTCATCATTTCGTATCAAATAGAATAAAACTTTACAAAAATTAAATGTAAACGGATATTTTATTTTTCAATCATTTTGGAAGGAAAAATAAAGCAAATGAATAATATTACAAAAAAAAACTTATTAATATTTATTTATAGAGAAAATTTATTAAAATTTGCTAATTTTATAAATGCTATAAATAGTGAAAAGAAGGAATCAGCATTTATTGACAGCTTAAAAATCAACCCTTTCTTTTGAAAATCGTTACATGACAGTAGTCTCTTTTTCCCCTTAACGCCAGCAACATACTGTAGTCATGGCCAACAGTAAAGAGTGTTGACAAAAATCGCCAAGCTATGCTAAACCACAAAACCCTGAAATGGGTGCATGAAAAATATTCTAAATGAGTGCAGTCTATTCCGCAGCTTGTTTTTCCTTCTGTAACTCAAGTAAACCAAGTGACCAGTCCCGCACAAATGAATGGCAGAGTGACCATGAAAGACACTCGACAACGGACAGTGGCGATTGTAAAATTCGCGAGGGGTGTATGATCCTGTAAGAATCATGTTTGTTCCAAAATGCCAACCCTCTCTATGTTATTACTTCTCTCGTGATATCCTCTCGCGCCAGATAAAAGCACTCCACTTCTAGAGAATCGCTTATCTGCCTTGGCAACCCATCAGGGAAGCCATTTCCATGCACACATTTCCATCAGCCTCAAAAGTACTGCCGCGAGAGTGAAAGACAATGATGGGCAGATGTAGGATGGTAAAAAAGGGGCCTTGTTTGAGGAGAAAATTACTGTTTCATTTTTGTTTTGTTTTGTTTTTGTCAAGGGGTGGTATAAATTCATGATTACAAAAGCCTTTTTTGTTTCTTCGTCGTCTTGCACAAGATGTACATAATCTCTTTCCCTTCAAAACGTACTGCTGGTTCTTCGTCTCTCTTTTCTGCGAGATACTAGAGCTAATAGTGTAAAGCGCTTAACCCACATAAAAAATTTACTTCATTCAAGATAAAAATAATGGTTTTTACTATTCGAATTTTGAATATAAAATGTGATACACACATTTGAAAATGTGGAGCGAAAAATCCTGCAAGCAAATGATTTCTGTAAGCCGAAGTTTCCCTTGGGATCGAAGAACTAATTTATTCTACGACGATCGATTCTTTCTAATGAGATTGAATGTTAATTATTTTCTAAAACGAATTTTCATAAAATATTTACCTATATTAAGAAATCTGGATAATTTATTAAGCCACAAAAAAAATGATAATAATAAATAAATATATTTTTGTTGTCTTAAAATCACCCATTTAGCAATTTCAAAAATAATTTAAATAAATAATTATTTAATTCAATAATTAATTGTTTTCAAACGAAAGGGAAAAAGTCAGCTTTTTTTCTCTTTCACTACTACATATTTGTAGTTCTGAGATAATTTCGCAATTTTCTCATATGTTCCTTAAAATAGCGGTAGAGGATTTTAAGCTGAAAAACGCATTGTTTGATATTTAGGATTAAGACTGACGTGTTGAGATGATGAAAAATGCCTCAGATAAATACTATCCTCAAATCCTTTTATGAGCAATCTTTTAAATGAATATGGATAAATTATCTTAATGTTTGCCTGCAAAATATGGTAAGGATAATATCTTTAAAAGAAGCGCTTGGACTGTCGTCTCAGTTTAGTACTCTTCTCTGGGTTGGTTTTTTTTTTTAACTCAATTTCTATTTGTATTTCTTTTCTTTTTAAATGAATGCTGCATTCAGCTCATCCCAGATTTGAATTGGTAAAAATAAAATTGTAAATTAATTTGAAATTATATAAATAAAAGATAAAAAAGATATAGAATAAAAGATATCATGAATTAGTTCTTCAACAAACAGAATATTACATGTAGTAGCGAACACTGTCTTTTCAGTGTAATATTATGTAAAAAAAATTGAGAAGAATGTTAAGAAGAAAATTGCTACATATAATGTACGGACTCACGAAATAGCGGAATATGAAAAATCCCTTTGTCCCATAACAATCGCAGCAAGTGACTATTTAAACGGGAACTGTTGGCGAATGCAGCTGTGATGTTGCAGTGCAAACTTGCGAAGCCTTCCATCAAAGTTAATGCTTCACGACATCTGTCATTTGTTTTTGACACATCTATCACTTTTTAGGTCAACCTCATTATCAATAATTATAACTGTTTTTCTAATTTCCTCGGCTGATCGAAATCAGTTGTGTCCTTTCAGTTGAGTTTCAGTTCTATTGTAAAAGTAAGATGGAAGCTTTCGTGAGAAGATCGAGTTGCAATGGTCCAGTTCTGAATGCATCCCAAGAAAAAGAAAAGATACAATGACGTTAGCTGCAAAACATTTCAAGTACCCCACCAAGAATTTGGAAAGAATTGTCCAGATGAATCTTATGCTAATGCTGATTCGTTCAAGAAACAAAACTGTGGAGGTAAATGCAAAGATTATGGAGAAACCTTAGATGTATTCCTCTTAACAGAAGAGGCAGCCTAAGAACAGCAACTCATTGAAATTTCCGAACTTACATCGAAAAAAAGGAAAATCCATGAAACGAGGTTCAAGCACCCTCAAACCATTTCCCGCAGAAAAAATAAGAACGATCGAGTAGAATTTTGCCAGCAAAATGTACTTTCTAACGGCAAGTATATGGATTACATTCACATTGAGGAATACGATCTACACACTCAAAATAAAAATTAGGAGTCACGCTTTTAGTTTTTTGTTTAATCGCATAAATGTTGAATTCTATATTAATCTTCTTTTTCTACTATTAGTATGGTACACATAATTCATCAGCTGCTACTATTATTGTGATGTAGAGGAGTATTAAATAAATTAAATTCAAATAATAGACTTAAAAACATCGTTGTTACAGTACTATACAAGTCAAATTAACAATCATTTTATTTTGAAATCAAAATTTTTTTCTCTCGAAATTAGAAATTTTTTTTTCTCTAATATTCTTTGTTAACCATTTTTCTTATGTACTGTAACATAATCTTATAAATTATTGTTTAAATTGGTTTACATAAGGAATGTTTTTTGTGTGGGGGGGGGATGTTTCAATTGCAAATTTTTGCTTTTCTTCTAACATTCAATGATCCGTCCTACTGGGATGGAGCAATTAACATGGAGGCGCGCCAGAAGATCCATTCATCTTCTTATTCGCATAAAAGGTTATTAAATGATCCATCGCCATTGGATGGGAAGGGCGAACCCATTCATAGCGAGCGATTCATCTCAGGAAGTTAATTCGGCGACCGATTAGTAGCAGCCGAAGCCTTTCCTTCGCGATTAATCACTCGCCCAGTAATTAATGATCGGTGTATTCCACAGGCACTTTTCGTTGTTCCACACATTCTCACGTCATTCACTTTTCTTTCTTTTTGAATTCTGAATTTCTTGATCATTTTTGTCTTACCATTTTCGAGGAAGAATGTTAAATGTTACTGCAAGAAACCAGCCCATGTTCAGAAACTGAATTAACGAAAGTTTGATTAAGATTTTTAAAAGAGCGAATTTACAAATCAACAACTTCTCCTCTCTTCAGAAAACAAAACGTATTCGACCTACGTAATTTGGACTACATATTCTTTCAGGAAAATTATGGATTTTTCAGATCAAATATCAGTTTAAACTAATGCAAAAACACTCTTTTTTTCCAGCGATCAAGCCATGAAATTGGATTTAAATGTGAAATGTATTGCTAGTTTTTAAATCTGAGATGGGTCACGATGACAGAACGTCGAATTGAAATTTACAAACTGTCTTCACGGGTTGTACTTGGTATTCTGAATAATAATTTTTTTTCACGGATGCCTTTCCGATAAGTTTATCCTCCTTCGCCTTAGAACGTTATTTGCAAACAAGTAAAAACAATTATCAGTATTTTTATACGCTTATTTGATCTATACATGACTGGGTCTGACATTTCGGTAGGCTACGAGCAGCACACAGATAGGACAATACCCTTCCTGGAGGACTTTCAGAGGTGACTGTCTCGAATTTAGGTGACGTGAAAAAAAAAAATCTAGGACTTGGTAGCCTCCAACACTGTAAAAGGTGATGTCGGAACATAGGACACATACCCAGCCCACCGAGGGTGATGACGGGAGGACAGTATCCTCCAGGATAACTTTTATAGGGCATTTGCATGTCGTATGGAGAAAAATGTCTTGACTGTCATTGCGTCTCAAGTGGTAACATAGGGAATATAGGGATAGTTGAGATTTGAATCCATTAGAGGCGTCCACTGCGGTCACTGGTTCTAGAAGCGAGGAGTCTCGACGGTGACTTGGAGGACGTGTACGAGGGCGTCCCATCGATGGTCAGCCTATCTAGGGAGAGTAGGGAATAACACCCGAATGTGAAGCCCACCGATGCACGAAATAAAAGTCCACGAACTTCCTGGATCCATTTACTGAGGACCGGCTATCAGTTCATTTAATTGCAGTGCATTATTCGAGAAGAAAAAAAAAAAATTAAGAAACAAGCATGCCAATAACAGGCAATGCAATCGAATACAGGAATCAACGATGCACCTTGCAATGAAAAAACATGATACTCTCCGCACTTTTAAAGCAAGAAAATATAGCGTTTATTTTTTACATTTGACAGATTGACGTCGGTTTTTCTTCTGTCTGGTCTATTTATTTTCATCTGTCTATTGAGTTTGTTATCAGTTTCAGATTTCAAAAATCTATTATCCCCCTTTTTGATGGGATAGAAATGAACCAATGTTGCGTTCCTTTGGCATTTCTTTGAATTCTGAGCTGTCTTAAGCAGAATTAAAAGCATAACAAGAGCAGATTATTTCAATTTTCTTTTTCTCCGTGAAGGACGAAAGCTCCGAACGCGCGCCATTACCGACTTCCGCAGATCAGAGCCACAAGGGTCTCTCGGATTTAAATAGGAATTAGGATGGGAAAAAAACGCTTATTAATTCGAACGGAATGCTGCTCTTTTCAATAATCGTTAGCATATTTTGACTTGGAGGAATTCCATTAAAAGATGGCGCGCACTGATAGTCGATTTGCATTCTGCTGTAATTACAGTAGAACTTTTTAAGTCGAACCTCGACAAGTCGAAAACCTCCATTACTCGAAATTTCAACCCTCTATAAGTCGAGTTAATCCCCATAAGACCTTTGGTATATATTTTCTCTCCGTAATTCGAAAAAAAAAAAAAAAAATGGACCTCTTCTTGAACGTTAGAAATGTTTGATTTCACGATCTTTTTACAGCCTTTACAAGTCGATCATTTGATCTATAGCTTCAAAAAAATAAGTTACCGACTTTCAGGATTTGCCGACAATGCACTTCATTGTTTCTTAGAACACAATGTATGAATATAGTAAATAGAATAACCAATTCTATGAAATAGCAACTCGGAAGAAAAAGAATTTTCCGCTCTTTATGGCTTAGATAATGCTATAGATGAACGATTTTGTTTAGAAAAAAAAAAAAAAAAAAAATGTTTGATGTTTCTTAATACATGTATTTTGAAAGTTTGTTTCAATTATTTTGATTTTTTATTGAAATTATATAACTTTTAAGTTGTGTAAACATGCTTATTACCTCTGTAAGTTAGAAAGAATTGTCGATATTTCCTTACAAAATCCGCGATTCCATGGTTAGAAAAACAGAAAGTTCTTTTGAAATTTTAAAAATATATAAACATTTGTTCCAACTCTTTTTGTGTTCTTCCATCCTTCAATTTCTGAGTCTGAAATAAAAATAATCGTCGATCGCTTGAAATAAATGGATCGCTTTAGCTCCCAAATAAATGGTTCTTATTATTTAACAATGAATATACCAAACGGTGTGATTCAATAGGTCAATCCAGTGTTATAGGATACCACATTTCGGTTGAACTATTTCCATTACATTTTTGTTGTTTATTTTAAATTGTCCATCGTGACATCTCTCCACAAACCCTTAATAAGAATAGGGTCCATTTCCCTACGCTTCAATTTATGTTTGCAAAAAGATCATAGAAATGGCGGAAAGTAAACATCAAAGAATTGAAGACATAAATGCAATCTTTTTTTATTTCTTTCTTTCTTTTAGACTAAAAAAATCACTCCGTTAAACTATTTCAAAAGCATTTAATTGAAAAAAAAAAATCCCTGCTGATTCAAATTTCTTTGTTTTAATTTTAAAGGACCTATGTTTGGCTTATTAACATTTTATGTTTTAGACAGTTTATTATTCCAAGTTCAGAGTTTACAAATGATTAATCAATCGTTTGATTGTTTTTCTCCTGTTAAAAAAGGCCATGTCATTGCTGCAGATGTCTTCTAAGATTCTTGGCAAATGAAGAAGAATTGATGCGATTCCATGAAAAGGTCGCTGTTCCGCTTTCCAAAATCGTCGCTTGTCCAAGCTCCCAAATACCTCATGGTCACTCAATACGGACAATGAACATAATATTAGAGCAATAAACCATTTATGAATCTTCACTATTCCTGATATTTTTAATAAAAGGCCATTCTCTGATCCCACTGATTTTCTATTTGGAATCTATAGTTTGTGACAATTTTCTCACTTTTTAACCCAGTGGTTCACAAGGTATCACTTCTTTCAGTAGGCGGCCTGATGGCCGACTGGCCTTTGGTATCCCAGGCTTCAGGTTCGAGTACTGGCAGTGACATGGATGTTTGTGAGGGGTTCTGAATCCACTTTAAACTGTAGGTCCCGGTGTAATTAGCAGAAAATGACCGTAGAGCAACAAACCAAACCAAACCTTTCAGTAGAAAATTATTTATCTCAACTTTAGGAGGTGTCATATTTTATTTATTTATTTGTATTCTTGAAAATTATTACTCTGGAAATGTTTTGAGCCTATACTTAATTGAAACGCACCATTTTTCGCTTATAAATCCTATCGTGGCAATGAGTATCATACCATTAACTAATATAAATCGTATCCTTTAAGATAAATCAGCCAAATTTCAGGTACAAATTTCAAAGAATCTCAAAATGAATATTTTCATATATGCTACAGCAAGGACAGCTTGGCCATGAAATTTGAAATAAACTCTTAATACGCACTTAATGCCTGCCGACCCAATCTTGTGATTCTATTGAGTCACTCGATTCATAGTTTCCTTTAGCACATCCGCTGCCGAACTTCCAACACCCCGCGATGTGGCTTTCACTCTAAAGCTGTCTTGGGATTTAGAGACTCTACAGCTGTCTTGGAAGCCTTAAGGTGAGCGCTGCACAGGCTTTACTCACTTTGCATTTCCCAGGGGGCACGTGTAACTTGAAGATAAGCCCCGGACGCGGAGTAACACTACCCCCACAACGCTTTCCGCTCTAAACTCAACGCATCGGGACCTATAGTTTAAAGTGCATTCTGAATCACTACAAACATTCATGGAACTGCCGGGACTCTAACCCGAAATCTGTGGTACCGAGCGCCAGAAGGCTAGCCACTCAGCCATTCAGGCCCATTGACGTGGAGTAAAAGTTAAAAGCTAGTTGTAAAAATAGGGTGTTTCGAATGAATAGTATTATTTGTTTAAAAAAAAAATCTTATAATGTGAGTTATAGAGAATGTAGTTCAGCAGGGTCCCAAAAAAATTGAGAAATTCAATCCAATAGGATACTAAATTTCAAATGTGTTGACTGAGGATTGGGATGAATATCCGAGTGATGCTAGTCATGACAGAAGAGGACTCAAAAATAAAATGCTTAAAACAAGTGTTGGCAATAAAAATATTACTGTAAGAAATTTGTAGTAATTAATTTATATTAAATATTCTTTGGGGATAAAGTATTATACAAAAAGAATGTATTTTGTCACTTATTTTCATTATTTTGTTTCATTTGCGCACATCGCGAAACGCGTCACGGGGCACTCATGAAATAATTTTAACTCTAGCGCCTGTCACGCGTTGCGCGTAATCAAAATATTTAGGCAGGAAAATCCTGGATACTACTTAAGTAATCAACATCATTCACATAACCAGGCGTATTTCCTCGTTATAAAAAGTAATTCACCTTCTGGGAAACCCTCGTTTCTGCGACGGAGCAATAACTATCCACCTATCCTCAAATGACCGGCAATCAAATCGTTGAGTTCACAAACCCGATTGTCCCTGTAACTCGCACTAAACTACGCGATGCGTGTTTCTTTCTGGACAGGCTGTTTTGTTTCGAAGTATGCGAAGAACGCTCGCCGGTAGGGTTTGGGGAAAAAAATAAAAATAGAAAAGATCATTGTCTGGAAAAAGCGCTCCTCACAAAAGTCATCCCGTGCCTTTGACAATGAGTCGCGGGGAGGGCCGTCGTTTTATGTCCCCTTGTTCCAAGGCTGAGTCACATCCCGTTCGCTCGTTTGTTTCGGAGGGTTGAGGTCGCCAGGGTCATTCGGAGTGTCCCCCGACAATTTGCGACAGGCCGTCACGGACCCTGGTCATTAAGTCAAGCTGCACGAACCACTGGAAACGGCCGATTGTTGCCCGACATGAGGATGTGTAACCTCACGCACATGCTTGCGGCGGTCGAGTGGCGTACACAACAGAAAGAAAAATCTCCTTCCTACATCGAGTACGGCCTTTTAATCTAGAACCGATCATCGAGCTTCAGTGCAGTTTTATTGGGAATACGAAACATAAAACAGTCTAGATAAAAACTGCAAACTTTTAAGACATGTATGCATCTGAAACATGGTCACTAACAACAAAAGAAGAGAAAATGTTGGCAATCTTTGAAAGAAAAGTGCTACGAACTATTTTGGGTGGTATCAATGACAGTGGAAATTGGCGAAGAAGATACAATTTTGAACTTTACAAACTTTTTAGACATATTGACATTCTGAAATTTGTTAAACTGAACAGAATGAGATGGGCCGGTCATCTCATGAGAATGGAAAGTGATAGAGTTGCTTTGAGAATTTTCAATGTAACCCCTTTTGGACAGAGACCAAGGGGAACACCGAAAAAGAGATGGGTCGACTGTTTAGGCTCTGATTTTAATATTATTAAGATAAAAAACTAGAGGTCCACAGCCAAGAGGAGAACAGCCTGTCTGGATCTTTTAAAGAAGGCCAAGGCCCACAACGGGCTGTCGTGCCTATTATGATGATTAAGACATGTACGCATGTTAAGTGTTTACGTGCATTTTGAACCCATGTAAGCTATATGAATATCCGGCCAAGTATTTCATCTGTTTTATCAACTACAAAATCGAAACTCGTGCATTGAATATTATTATACCGACAAAAAAATGCAGCACAATTAACACAATGAAAGTGAAAACAAATTGTGGCCGACTACAACATGGCCAGAAAAATACACCTGAGCCAGCCTCACTGTTTAAAAAACACCCGCGTACCATGTTGCATCCGTGATTCGGATCTCTTCTTCAAATAATCGTTACGAATTATGAACAAATGGATGAGTTTTTCAGATGTATGATACTGTAATGAACAGTTCGATAAATACTATTTGAAAATGCGTAAGTCAACAAATCGTCCGAAACCACATGCAAAAAAAAAAAAAAAAAAGACGACGACAAGTGAACGACTCGATCGGTACCTGATTGTAGAATATTCTGAATTATAACACGCCTACTATGCATGTAAAGCCGATTGTACGAGCTTGACAATCAAAATCATCTTATAACAAAGAGAACGTACAATCGGCGGCATTTGTGAATGCACAGACATTATAGTATTTACTATACTAGTGCATAGAGTCATTTACAAAATTAGATTACAGCATTTTTATGAGCAGTATTGAACTGTTATACAGGAATACTTAGAATGGCATTCATAAAAAATTTTGCGTTTCGGAAGAAATGAAATAATTTGTTACATATTTTTATTTTTCATACTTATTTTTGTGTTTATTCTAATTTAGCACTTAATAAATTGTGAAATTTTAATTTTTTTGCTTGTTTATATTCTTTTCAAAACAACATGATAAAACGTTTGCCAGCTGTAGGATGAATGAAATGTCCGCTCCAGGTCATGTTGGATTTTGGTAGGGATTTCCGACCTTTTAAAAAAAAGCAAATATGATTATTATAATTCCGCTGATAAGCGGCAATGACAGGATTTGCTTTTCGAAATCATAACACGAAAACATTCCCCTTACTGAAGCATCCAATGCTAACGAAATGGAAATGCTGTAGTAATAATAGCCTTACAACCTGTAATCGGGTGATTCTCTCCTTTTTGTCAGATTTCTGTTTCAGTGTGAATTGCGTATACATATTTGTATTAACGCTTGATATTTTATACCGAAGAATTTCGGAGCAGTCACTACGACCATTTAATGTACATGTGTACAAAAATTTGCTTTCAAGAAATCCGGAGCAATTCTTACAGAAGTTCTGATCCTTCCACTTTCTTAATATACTCCATATTCAATATCATACACTTATTGTATTGTTCTGTTGAAGAACAGAAGAACGAACGGAAGAAGTTGCAGGTAGATTTATTTAGACTAAGATGTTTTTCATAGTTTTTATGTAAGAAACAACAGCAAAGAGAATCGCCTCCAACTTTAGGACGGCTGGGATGGTGGTTGCGACAGAATAAACAAAATGAACAGAATTACACCCTACAGAAATAATAATAATAATAAATACACAGAAATGGCACTTTGATTATCACTTCTCCCGTTTAAGGAACTCTTCCTCGGGCATCCTTCAGGAGGTGGGCATCTGTGTCCTGGGTGACAGTCTCCCCCCGTCCCGTTCGGGGTGTCACTTCCCTCGAGATCTCTCGGAAAGAAGCTCATTCGAAGAGAAATGATAGTCTGTCATTTGGTCATTTTTGATTAAAGCTCCAAATAAATGGCGATGCGCGAGGAAAAACACTGTGAGAAACGCACTCGTGTCTGGACTGATGAAATCAATTCAATCTTCATTGAAATAGGAATGCTTCGAAACACGGCTTTCTTTTCTTCAATTCCTTCTATTAGCTCACACTCTCCCTATATATCGTGTTCACATTTTCAGTCGTTCATAAAACACTTCTTATTCATCCACTCCAGTTCAAATACATTTTTTTAACTTGTAGTGGATGACACTGGATGCGAATACAGTTTTTTCAAATATTAATTCAATCATTAAATTTAATTCATTAATTTTAGTTTTTTCAGATTTAAGTTGCATGTATCTGGCAATAGAGGGGCACTAGATAAACTTTATTTATAAAGGACTTTCTGCAATAGAATGAAAAAAAGTAGAAATTGACTTTTAAAATTTTTTTTTACATTACTTGTTTATGAATAGGAAGGGGTCAACGGCTCGACAGATTTGAGATGAGGAAACGGATCAGGATAAAAATTGTGATTAGAATGAAATCTGCGAAATTTAGCTTTTATGGAATTCTGTACTCAAATTCAACCAAATGACTGCCAAGTTGTCATGCCACGTATTCAATTACTAAGCGAAAGTTAGGTGAGATGTATGATCACGTGAGGATTATGTTTGCCCCAACCTTGCAACAACGACGCGCGCTCTGTTATATTACTATAGGATCATAACTGTCACTTTTCATAAATACAACATAATGAATGCTAATTATAATTCGTAACGATTTTTTTATCACTGAGGCTACACATGATCAGATATTTTTGAAACAATCAGGTGGGCGCGTGTGTATTTTTTCGTCATAGATTCTCTTATCACAACTTGTTTCAATTATCATTTTACTTGCATTTCTTTTTCCTTTATTCTGTATCAATGCACGACTATTCATTTCAATGAATGTCCAATGCATAAATTTTTGATTCTGTAGATGCTTAAATGGCGATACACTTTGTTGGATATTTACAGCATCTACACTGGTCCAGAAACGCACTTTAACACATTAAATGTGTACACGTCTTTGTGTTCACATTTTTATCTAGAGTGATTTATCTTTGGTATTTTGGTCATAGCTGCACTCACGCAAGATGATGTGGCAAAAAAGTGCCAAATTAAAAAGGGTTTCTCTGTATGCCTAGAATATCTTTATTGGATTGCCCTTATCCTTACGAAGGAAAAAAAATACAAGATTACTTAGCAAATGTTAAAGTACAAAAACCAGAGGATTTTCATAAGAATGAAAATTGTGCAATGGATCACAAGTAATTCTACCTATTGATATTGCGTAATGTTTTCTTTATCATTTTTGGCATTTATCATGCATTTTAGAACTTATTTTACGAGCTTCTTTTTTAATCTCCACCAAATAAAATGCTCTTGCAGTGTTTTATTTTTACTTCCGGAAAGCAGTCCTCCTGCAATTTCAAAGGAATTAAAAAAAACAAGGCAACACTTAATAATGTTTGAAAAAAATTCTTATTAATGCATACATGATAACTAGGATTTTCCTACCCTTTTTGGTATGTGGGGAAAGTGTAAAAGGACGAACGTTTTTATACATAGTCCAATTTGCCACGAGTACACATAACACAAACTCAAAGGAATAAAAACATACTTGCTTTTTAAAAAACTAAAATCGTAACTCTATAAGAGTCAGAAATCCCCATCCTTCTAAAACAGTGTTAAACAAAATGATGTTGCTTGCATCCAATGTGCACAAAGTAAAGTGTCCGTATTTTGAGCGGCGTCCAGACCCGAGAACGGACAGGTGAGTCGTTCTCGTTCCCAGTGTCTCCGTCTGACCGCGAGACAGATGCTCCGTTATCTCTGGCTGACAGTGGCGACTGCTCGTAAATGGCTGGAAAAACCCGACTCTGGTCCTGGCGGAGCCGATGACGCACTTCGATGGGTTCTGTCTATACCAGGGATGGGCAAACTACGGCCCGCGGGCAACTCCGGCTCGCCAGAAGGTTCTATTCGGCCCGTGGATAGAATTTTAATTTGTCGGTCCGAGGCAAATTAAAAGAAATATATATTTATATATTATATATCCATCTCCTTTTCTACTTTGATTAAATATTATTATTATTATTATTATTATTTTTTTTTCCTTTTTTTTTTTTTTTTTTTTTCAAATGACTGATGGTCTTTTTACTTTCTCTGCTTTTGTTCTACAAAACATAAATTGACGGAAATAACAAGCACAGACAGCTTTCAATCGGTAAAGTGTTAAAAAGACGAAGTTCTTTGTTAATAATTAATCTCATTAACATATTTAAATTGTAATACTTGTATATTGTTTTTTAAATTTTAGAAAAGTTTATCTTCGACCGAAAAAGTTTGCCCATCCCTGGTCTATACTGAAATAAACCGGTTTATAATGGGTTGGCGAGACTATCTCGCTACTCTCGTTGGACTCCGCTTTTGACCTGCAGGAAAAATCAACTCTGGTTGGAGCGGGCGAGACAGTTGACTCACTCCGAGGGTTTTGTCCACAGTGAGACAAGCCGATTTATAAATGTTTCTCGGGAAGTACCCGCCCTTCTCGTTCTATCGCCACGAACTTTTTTCATGCGCGGATCATGTGTGCTGACAACAGTATTCTTTCGAAGGAAAAAACGGGATTTTAAAGGACATTTTACTGCCGGCAATTTACGGCAGCCTATTAAATCACTGTTGTACGGCGACACTCAGAACAAAGCCCAGTTTGGAGGCAGTCTAGAAAAGGGGAAAATGCAATAAAGAAGGACATTTCTAAAAAGTAAACGAAGTTTTCAACAGCCAGAGCCATGGCGTCACACACACAAACAAAAAAAAAACGTTAAAAAAAAAAATAGAGAGAGACAAATTCCCGACTATTGTTTGTTTTGTTCTGACATCGTGAGAGACAAATTTCAGCTTTTTTTTTTTTTTTTTTTACTGCTTTCCATTCTGTGTTTTTTATTTACTCTCTCCGTTGTCCACTGTTCGTTTCTTTCTCTTTTCTTTTCTTTCTTTTTTCTGAGCAAAAAAAAGGAAATGAGAGTCCTGATCTTTTTTGAGACCGAAATTTTTTTTTTTCTTTTGAAACGAACTATATATTTGTAAAGTTAGAAACTAACTCAGTTTTTTTCCTCTTTTTTTCTATTATTTTTTATTTATATATTTTTTTAATGAAAATGCTCCTTTCGCTCACCGGCCATAAACAATTTGTGGTCAAGGATTTAAATTTGAAAGAGTTTCATATACAAACCATAAATATAAACATTTTATTATTTAAATATATTTTTATAAATAATAATAAGATATATCAAGAGATAAGATATATCTATATTTCACCTAGATTTCCCACTAGAATTCAAACTGCTGTTTAACAGCGGCCATTCATTGATTAATTAAGGAGTTTTCGTGGCCCAAGTACGAATCCACTGCAGGGACTGTGACTCCTCTGTGGAGCGTCTCGAACAGACTGCCTCTTGTTATTTTAAAGACATCGCCAGTCGGTGAGCTGCACAAGTGGAACATTATAAAGCCACCCTATTTTTTATTCAGGGTTACTTTTAATATACTTATAACGGAAAATGAGGTATCCATTCTTTGCGCTGACATGTGGAAATCTTCACCCTAATGTGCAACAGTCGTTTTATAAGTCGTTCATAGATTTCATTTACCTAAATATTCAAAATAAAGTGTGTTTTTAGTATCAGCCAACCCGACGGCAAGATGCATCTCTGAGCATTCATTTACGAAGCGCCGCTGTTCATGTGGGCGGTGTGAACATACAGCTGAGATGTCAATTAATAACAATAATAAACAAAATAAATGCATATAATAAAGAAATTTAATCAAAAATTTCAGTTGTTAAGTAAATCGACTTCAAAACGATTACACTCTATTACTAGCCATTTTATTGTGATGGTTCTGTGCATTCACTTATTTAAGAAAGATGTCTGCTCGCGGTATGAAATCAGATTCTAATTTTACAGAAAAATTTCATGACGTGCTAAAGCTAAACATATTATTATTATGTAACGTATTATAATATTATGTAATTATGTAACTTAAAATGTATTGTGTAATTATATAACATAACGTATTATGTAACAGATTTTAATGACTACCTTCCAATTTGCTTCTAAATGCGCTTTTCTATTATCCTCGTATCGTTTCAATGCGCAATGGCGCCATTCAAAAGCACAGAGCTCATTATGCCCTTGTTTTAAATAGTAGGGTCTGTATGTTTGTGTAATGGATCTGTGTTTCTCATAAACAATAAATGTGCAAGCATACTTGGACGAATGGGAATGGAGCTCAATCGGCCCTTTTCGATGGAGTTATGGATGCCTAGATGAATGAAAAGGAGTCATTTCAACAAATTCGATACGAGTCATGTGATATTTCAATAATTGAATGAAATATGTTGCTTCTACTTTTTAATTACTTAAAGTTGCTAAGAAATCCTGTTATTGTTGTTCTAAGGCAGGTGGCATTACAGAGACAGTTCAACTTTTATGCCATGAGCAAGGACTGCGACTCATTGAGCACTATCCGTTGGCACGTGTAGCTTGAAGATACGGTCGCGAGTCACACTATCCCCCCAGAAAGCTCTACGATCCTATTAGACCGGAACCTATGGTTTAAAGGTGGATTCCGAACTATTACAAACATCCGTGGCACCGCTGGGACTCGAACGCGAAACGTGTGGTATCGAGCGCTAGCCATTCGGTCATCAGGCCTCTGTTACCAAAATTTTTAATGAAATGTTAAAAAATTTCAGATATTTCTTTCAAGATTTTTAGATTCAAGAGAGTAGTACCGCATACTTTCGATGCATGGTCTTCAGAACATTTCCTTTTAGAGACGAAGTTAGATGCTACTTTTTAAATAATATAAAATGAGCGTTATAAAATAAGAACAAGTTGTTTTATCCTGCACAAAATTCAAATGAATACGATTATTTTTAAATACAAACAAAAGGAAATTTTTTTGAGTGTATTAGGTTATCAGTTGGCATTAAAATGACTGAGCATACAATACTAAATACATACAAACGTAAATCTTGAGCAACAGTTTTATTTAAAAATAATCATGTCATTCGTATATCTGGCTACACCTATGGCCTCGCATCGGCAGAGCCCTCTTTTTATACGGTAATGATTAAGGATTCTCCTGTGTGGTGGAATGCCACACTTTTCTTTTCATTTTGTAATTAACTTTTGATATTTGTATGTGCGTAATCTGAAATACTATAAATGGTTGTTACTGTAACTTGAGCCCACCATAAAGCTAACTCTATTTTCTACTTTCGCGATTTAAAGTTCGCTTCATTTAATATTTGATTACTTACTGATGCAATGATCGCATTTTCTTTCTATAGTTTTTAAATTTAATTTTTAAGGGGAAAATCTTTACTTGTTTGTTTTTGAAACCTCCTGGAAGAAAACATTTCTTTTAATACGCTTTTATAAGTTTCACCTGTATGTTTGTTTGTAACTGACTCTTTGAGCACGATTTTGCCCTACTTTAAGCGATCAGATTTAATTTAAACGTTGTAGACTTATCGAGGACAATAAAATATTTTGATAAGTTTATTATCTCATCATCATTAGGATCGCCAGGATTAGGGATTTTATTTTAACTTAGGAAGATCAATTTAACTCGTGTAGAATGAAAGTACCTAAGACATTCAAACCTACGTGGAACAGTGGCACAACAGAAAACGCGCCTGACTACGGATCGGCAGATTCCCTGTTCGAATCCTGGCTGGTTCGCGTTTAGCCTTTGTTTTACTCACACTTAATTTATGTAAGAACTATAGTTCCAGTCCTCCGTACCGGGACCTCATTTAAATATTATCGTTTAAAAACACGCTTTTAGAGAGTTAATCAAACTAAAAAGTAAAAAATAATTTGTTAACATAAGAATAAAATGACTAACGAGAAAATGAATGTCACTATTCTAAAAGCGTGGGGTGCTTTGTATGATATTTTGAAACTAACTCTGCATTTCGGAAAGAAACTAGTGAAAATTATAACGATTTGATATCGAGGCCCCCACACTTTTAGAACAGGGACATTCATTTTCTCGTCAGTAATTTTTCTAATGTTAACAATTATTTTGTACTCTTTAGTTTGATTAACTCTAAAAGCGTGTTTTTTTAAACTATAATTTATTTTACATTGGTCAGCATTAGCTGCTGTCAATCTATCTTACAAAAAGCACGCTCCCGTTGAAGATGGTTCATTGGATAGATCAAAATGATTCTCTTTCCAGTGAAAACAGTTGTTTCAGTAAGTTTAGAATTATTTGCCTTTTCTAGGAACATTTATTTTAATACTGGAAGCAAAATTAATATTACGTCATTCCTTAATAAAAAAACGAGTGAATATGTAAATTTTTTTGTAAAGTGAAATTTGAAAATAATACGACACATTTCCTGATATCTTTGTATGCTTGTGATTGCTTGAATTATGTATTTTATAGAACTTCACCTTCCATTATGGCCTATATATTTTTATACGTGCAATATAACCAGTATAAACGAATTTTATTATTATTTTTTTGTCGGTATAAAAGCTGGCTTGATTTAATAAGATTAAAAAAGAAAAAGTCTGCACGAAGAATTAACATTTAAAAAGAAAAATGTAGAATTAATTTGAACTTTGGGACTTTGAGCAACATTTTATTTTTGCCGCTTCGTCTTTTACAAAACTAATTTGAGAATCTATGAATACGAAATCACCTCATCCGAGGTAGCTCATTAGCCTGATGAAAGATATTCCAATTCGAAGATGGAACGTGTCTTAGAATAGTTGCAGAAGTGGAACATGAAACATTGACTAACCGAAAACAGTTACAACATCGCCAATAGTTAAGTGATTACATCCCTAATAAATTACCTCGTTTAAATCTAATTTAGAATTCTATTTTTTAATTTCTGTTTTTTAAAGATCTTTCATTTTTTTTTATTCTAATGTGAAAGTACCTTTTCTATCGAGATCTGTTTTGAAGAAAAACCATTCACGTAAAACAATGTTCCAGTTCACGATGCCAAATTAAATGATTCACTGCCCATTTTTATCTGTTCTGTAGTTGAATCCTCTCGTGGTTCACATTTCTCCCAGGCCAAATTGTCAGGTGAGAATCAGAGTCTTCAGCCGTGGATTGGGTAAAATGTAGCCCTATTTTAAAGTAGACATACACTGTATATACATTATTAATACAAAAATAAAATAAATAATTAAATAAATAACTTTTTCAGCATGGATTTAAAATAATTGTTAATACCTTATAGGAATGTGCTTTCTACTCAAGCAATAACCATAACTGTACTATCATAAAATAAGATTGTAAAAATAAATATTTAATAAATCGCATTTAAAAATGTACCAGAAAAAAGAAGGATGTTTCAAAATAGCGTAGATGTCACTCTATTGCAAATCTTTTATGTTTCTTATCAAATGAATGTTTTTATTGTTTTGCTTAATCTTAATTTAAGCCAAGGCTGCCAGATAAGAAACAGAGTTTTTCAGACAATGATTAGATGAAATTGAGCCAAATTTAAAGTAGACCTACATTGTAAATTCCTAATTTTTTTAATTTAAGCAATGACTTTTTAATTTGAATAATATGGATTTACTTCGACATTATATATTGGAATTTTTTAAAAACTTCGTTGCCTTTCATGGATCCTTTATTAAGCTGCTTCATTTATCCCTTTTTGCATCTGTTAACGTAAGCTGTGTTTTTCAAAAAATAGATTTTATTTAGTATTTTTGCTACTTGCTAAGAAAAATGTCATGCATCATTGCATCATGATTTCATATCCTACTCGTCATTGGATGTTCGCAAATAAATGCGAAAGAAATGAATGCGCAAATGAATGTGAAGCAGGGAGTTTACAATTTGTTTACGTCTGAAATGCTTTAAAGCAATGCCGATTCAGCTAGTGAAAATGAAAGTTTACCTTTTCAATTTTTTTAACATCCTGCAAAAAAGGCGGAACATTTAAGAAAGTTGATCCTTGTTTTAATTCCCTGAAGAAAAACGTGAATAGATAATAAAACTCAATTTTTTTAGAGATTGATTTTTAAACCTACAGATGTCCAAAAATGAAGGAATAATTGCCTTTTAATTTAAATTCTTAGATTATTCTTATTCATTTAGGATACATTTAAATATTATCATCATCATCATCATCAGTAACGCAACAGCCCCTTGGTGGCCAAGGCCATCTGCCTACTGGTAGATTTGCAAGCATGAGATGTTTTTTTTTTTTTACGGGGTAGGGTCATCAGCCTTACGTCCTACAGTCATATTAGACCAGGACCTGCGCTTTAATGTGAATTCTGAACCCCTACAAACATCCATGGCACCACCTTGACTCGAATCTGAAACTTGTGGCACCGAGCGCTAATCACTCGGCCATCAGGCCTCATATAAATATTAAGTAAAATAAAAATAAGATGTATTTAAGAAAAGGCTTGCATTGTTTTTATTTTTATTTATTTATTTTTATTATTACTGTTATTATTTTGAATAAATTTGCGTAAGAGAATACGTAGCTAACATAAAATGAATGTCACGGACCATGAGAATAAAATACTGCTAACTTAATGAAAATTGTTTATAAGATATGTGCAATCTAAGATATTCACAATGACAAACGAAGTTGGGGCCTTATCAAGTCACTCTGCCATACATTTGCACAGAAACGTCTTACAAAAATCGATATTGCTTGAATATTTTAAAATTAGATTTTTGCCATTTAGCTAAAGTTCTTAATAATAATAATAATAATAATAAATTTACTGATGTTGTGAATAGTGAGCTACTCTTATTTGAAGATCATTTATGATTATGAGTTTTAGTTTTGATTGTCGTTATCTAGTATTACACTCTAGAGCCAAAACATTATGACCACCCGTACATTTGCAAACTCGCCTGAATGACGTGGAAGGCACGTGATCAGGTGGAAGTGGTATTTAACTGCTGCTGGAGAGTCTGAAGAATCATTCTTTCACTTAATTCTGTGTGTGATGAGAAAGGGTGTGGATCTAAGGATGATAGAGGGCAGATTATTATGGCTCGAAAAGGCTCGGAACAAGTATTTCCGAAACTGCACGACTCGTGGGTTGTTCGCGATCTACAGTTGTTAGTACTTATGCAAAGTGGATGAATGACGGTGAAACCAGCAGTAGACGACATGGTGTTGGACGTCTACACGCTATCAAAGAAAAAGGTCGTCGGAGACTGTCTCGCATGGTGAAGCAAAACCGGAGCCAGACAGTGGCCCAGCTGACAGCCCAATACAATGCAGGGCCAAATAGAATAGTATCGGTGCACACTGTTCAGCGGACGCTGTTGGATATGGGGCTACGCAGCAAACGTCCCACTCGTGTGCATTTGCTGACCAGGCGTCATCGCCAACAGCGCCTGCGCTGGGCCCATGAACATCGTGACTGGTCCATGGAACAGTGGGAGAAAGTTGCCTGGTCAGATGAATCACGGTTTTGTCATTCATCACGCCGATGGCCGTGTCAGGATACGCCATCTTCCAGGCGAACAGTTGCTCCCTCAATGTACAGTAGGTCATACACAACATGGTGGCGGTATTATGCTTGGGGGACGTTCTCGTGGGCGTCTCTGTGACCCGTGGTTATGGTAGAGCAGACCATGAATGCTACAGGGTATCTGAACATCATTGCGAACCAGTTGCACCCTTGCATGGCCTCTGTTTTCCAGCTGGAAATGGAATGTTCCAACAGGACAACGCCCCTTGTCACAAGTCTAAAATTGTGTTGGAATGGTTCCAGGAGCATGATGCTGAATTCCAGTTAATGTCCTGGCCGCCTAACTCTCCGGATCTCAATCCGATAGAACACATTTGGGATGTCCTGGGACGGCAGCTCAGAGTTTAAAACCACCAATTCACAATATCTCGGATTTGCGTGACCGTTGTTTAAACATCTGGTACAATCTGTCTCCGGCCATCTACCAAGGACTTGTGGCATCCGTGCCAAGGCGGGTTGAAGCTGTGTTGCTCCCCAAAGGTGGGCCAACTCGTTATTGACAGGTGGTCATACTGTTTTGGCTCTTGAGTGTATATTAATGTGTATCTGTATCCAATGCTAGGCGTTATAAATAGAGTGACTTGAGGAGAAGAATGTCACGCATTTCTCTGAATGTTCAGAATCAGTCTAAGTTTCTTAAATAAATTCTATAATATAAGTAGATTCGATTAGAAAAATAGTATAATAAAAGTAATTCTCTAATAGAAGTTTCCTAATAAGTAATATATTTCCTACAAAATGATCGAGTTTCTAAACAAAATACCATTTTATGTATCCTTAATAAGCGCATACTTTTAATAAATGAATAACTTGAGAAGAAGAATTTCAGTCATATCTCAGAATTTTCAGAAATGCTTACAAGATATAAAAAATGTTTACTTTTTTCTAAATAAAATGTCCTGGAAGAGAAGCCAAATGGCGATATTGCGCCCATTCTAGTACCGAAAGGGACGGGAGATGTTTGCCCCAACTTTCTGTTCCTTTAGAATAGGGGGTCGGGCTCTATTTTATTACTAATCTATGGTCGAGATCATGACAACAAACGTCGAGGAGGGGTCATTCACAACCCTCGGAGTCCTGCATCTCAGTTCTCTCAGGATTTGGGGGAGGATTGAAGGTCGAGTGAAAGTCAAGGTCGTCACGGTGACATACCGTATCCCGCAGACTTCAGTGGCTCCTATTGCAAGCTGATAGGAAGAGGAATGGTGAAGACTCGAATGAACTTTTGTAGAAGCAGAAGCTGAAGCTTTCTGTTTTCTTGCCGTCGCACGAATGGAAACGGGGGGAGGGTAACACAACCGAAAAGTGGATTCCGAACCACTACAAATATCCGTGGCACCGCCGGGACTCAAACCCGAAACCAGAGGCTAGCCATCAGGCCCCGCCCGATTGCATGGAGTTGTGCGTCTTGAGTTTCTAGAATCCACTATAACTCATTTCCCTGAAAATGCGCGGGTTGAAATCCCCATCCGGAAGTGCGACCATTTCCACTGCTGAAATCAGTGACTGCAATGCGCGCCGCAACAGCGAGAATCGAGTGTTGCAGAGAGTTTGCAGAAATCGTTAAAACTATAAATGTTGCATTTACTGATAAATTCGTATCTGCATCGAAAGCTCATTCACTCTGAACGCAATTTAAAAAACAAGAAGGACATTGTTACTTTTCAAGTAATGAAATTCTCTACAACTGTCACTCTCAGGTGACGCTGCTCTCACGTTCAATAAGAACTCGAATCGATACTCTATGGGTTCTTATAAAATATTCATCAGACAGTAAAACCACTTGTTTTCTCTTTTCAAAAGTTTCTAAAATCCTGTAATTAAGAAGGAAAAAAAAAAAAAAAAAAGAAGAAGAAGACATGAGATACATTGCCGTTCTTTTTTTTTTTAAATTGAACATCTCTTCTCTCTCTTTTCTGGGAGCTTTTCAATTTCCTCCTTATTGTTTAAGTTGAAAAACAGAGGAAAACTTGACCCGTTTTTTTCTTTTCCCCTCAAACTTGTATCCGTTTTTAACTTGCTCTGTTTGCTTAGAGAATTCTTAAGACGCGTACTCATTTAAATGACAAAGAATGAAATGCGACTGGAATTTATTTATTTATTTTTTGTTTTTGTTTTTGTTGAATAAATTATTTTTGGTAATGTTAGACACCTGAAAAGAACCTTATGTAATAAAATTTTAAAACTTCTCCTCACAGGAAAATCAGTGTGCAAATTAAGTAAGTGAACGGATTTTTAAATAATTCCTCTCCCCCTTCCAGCGACCTGGTGACCAAGTGGCTAACGAGCTGGTCTTTGGTATCACAGACTTCAGTTCGAATCCTGGCGTCGGTATGGATGTTTTTGTGAGTGGTTCGGAATCCACTTTAAACTGTAGATTCCGGTCTGTTTTGCCTTCATGTGCACAAGATGACAGTAGAGCGACAAACCAAACCAAATCTCCCCCTTACTTAAAAAATATATATTTCTAGAAACACTATTTTTTTTTTCTCATTTTAAAAATAATATATAAGAAGTTTTTTTTTTTTTTTTTTTTTTTTTTAATCTAGTGGGGAAAAAAAAAAAAAGGAATGATTATCAATAAGTGCTATTAAAAAATAGAAATAAAGGAAACAATAGAAGGACTATACTTAAAAATGCGTCTCTCTATTTTCAATCTCGATTTATTATCCTTATTTATCAGTCACCGAATAGTGCAAGAGAAGCAAAAACTTTAAAAGATATCCTGGAACCCCGAAGAATAGGAAAATAAGTCAACGAGGATTATCACGACGCATGGATGTCTGTTGCAAAGCGAAAGTGATAAAAGACCCAAAAGATCAGCATTTGTTTTTGGAGGCGTTTGGAAAGAGTCTGGTTCAAATGCAAATGCGGCGCGTGTGCTTTCTGCGTAACAACTTTTCCAAAATCGATGGGAGTTGCTTTTCTTATCACGTTTCCTGGCTTTTTTTCCACGCTTCCACTCGCCCTGCTCCCTGGGTGGCCGACATTCATACGTAAACTTTGCAGAGAGAGGGAAGAAAAAGTATTGTCTGAAATGAAAACCGAAGAACAAATCTTTTTCGGCTTCGAATCCAGCGGGTGCCATGGATGTCTGTGAGTGGTTCGTTTTCCACTTTAAGCCTCAGGTGCCGGTCTCATAGGACCGTAGAGCTTCACGCAGCTAAGTCAGACTTCTCACCCATTTTATTCAAAACTGTAGAGGGCAACTCAGCTCTGGTCCCAATGATGTGGTGTGGTGTAGTAGTAGTAGTAGTAACAAGTATTGCAACAGACAAATGCTGCCCATAAAGAGCAATAGGGCTTCGAATATTCCTGACCTTGTTTTCATTTCCCCAGATAAGAAGACCAGAAAATGCAAAAATTTCTACATGCACAGGATTTTTCTTCTGGAAACAGCATTTTCCAAAGATTATTTTCGTTCAGAGATGATTTCATTTCTGGTAGAACAGAAGAGGACAATTTTGTTGTTGTCCTGTCCAATCCTCAGTGTCCTGCGGGACTGCCATCCCAAGATTAATATACTCATGGATAGAGGGAAAGGAGTAGCTTCTATTATTTTATGGAGCACCCATAAGTAGAAGTCTGACTGAGCTCCTTACAATCATACGAGACCGGGACCTACAGCTTAAAGTGAATTCCGAACCACTACAAACATCCATGGCACGAACCGTGCGGCAGCGAGGCCAGAGCGCTAGACACTCGGCCATTTAGGCCCAGAGGACAATCAAGGCATCTTATTATTTCTTTCTTTTTAAGAATGAAAAAATCTTATCATTTCGGATCTTGCCATGCACGTTATCATTTTGGAAGCAACTCTGTTTTGTAGTTACTTTCGCTTGTAGTTTGATTTCTGTTCCCCTAATGCTTAAGAAGAGCGTTTTAACAAACCATCCAATCGTAATGGTTGGTTTGTCGGAGATAAATTCGAACCCGAAAGAAAAGCACCGTTCGGGGTAAAGACTTCGTTCTAGTGTAACCGTCAGCTTGTGTGAATTATGCAAATAGTTAAAGTTATATATTTATAATAATTTCATATTGCGTGATTTACTTTAAAATAAAAATTTTGAAAGGTGGAAACTTTTATTTAGATTGCTTTTATATATAAGCAACACGAATTCAAAAATAATAAATGTTGGCAAGTTCGTTCTTACTTTTGTATTCACGCAAATAATTCCTATTCTTCTGCTTACATCCGAATACGACGCCATAAGCTGAAAGCATAGCATTGGTTGTGACGTGAAGCATAAAAAAGTATGAAGCTTATGAAATTTACTATTTAATTGCCTGGTAATAAACGGAATACTTAGCCAATCATTCAGCCAGCGAAAATTTGCCCTAACCAGGATGGCTCGCTTCGAAAACCAGATAAGACACACAATTAGATCTTCTAATTTGTCTGAAAAATCCTTTCCTATTCAAAACAAATTTGAAAACATCTCTAAAGCTGATACTTCGATTATCATGAACCTATTCCAATTAAAAATAAAATTCAAACCATCATGTTAGCTATGACTGCCAACTACAACGTAGCTCTTCAAAATATACATAAAAAAATATTCCAGTCAATAACAATGTCTTGGTCAAAGATTACATAAAAAATATTTCTTAAATCTGAAAACGCCCCCACCCAATAACTAATTGCGTACATTCCGAGAATAAATCTGAATTTTTTTTTGTTATCACTACAAAAAAAAAAAAAAAATGATCAGTTGATTACTCAAAAGGCCTACCAGTTGATGCAATGTGTCAAAAATCCCAACATTGGGGAATGAACATTAGAATCATTATAGAAAGGATTTCTGAAACATCCTGTATCAATTGTGCTGCATCTTGGAGAGGCCGTCCAAAGTGTGTCTTAAAAGAGGTCGGAACACCCCTAATGGAACACATCAAAACTCAACTTCGTTTAAAAGCAATTAAATCATTCCTGCTAAAACACTTGATCAAATGCTAAGTGGTGATACTAAACCCACAGAAAACCAAGTCCAGTCCACCGACCTGCAAAAAATTGAAAAGGCTCGATTCTCCCGATCTTCTTACTGCACTTACTCTTCTCGGAAAACTCGCCTTCCGTAAACTGATGAAAACTCTCCCAGTGATTAAAAACACTTCAAATGCCATTGCACTTCCTATAGAAGGTGTACCTGAAATTATCAACAACCCATAATGCGCATGCACCACAACTCCCTTGAAAGTGCATCCTGGAATGCAGGCGGTATCAAAAACCGCAAAATTGAGTGCAGGTTTCATCAACGACCACTGGCCTGATCTGTTACTCATTCAAGAATCCCATCTGTAAAATGAAGATATATTTTACTTGCTCAACTTTGATTGTTATAGGAATGACATCAATCCTCTTTATATTTATCAAAAATCATCTTCCATATCACTACACCTCTTTTACAGCACATTGAAGCAATCCTTATCTCTTTACACCACCCTAATCTGGGTTCTATTATCACAGCGTCTATGTTTCAATATCATCTTTTCCCTCATTTGTTCACCGAAAATTAGATGAGAATTAGTGATGAGATTTTAGAAAACTTCATTGATAGGGTGATTAATAACATAAATGTCAAATATTTAGAAAAATTAACTTTGCACGTATTGACAGCTAAAAAAAAAAAAAAAAAAAAAAAAAGGAACCATTTCTTTTCAAGATTGTTGTAGGATACTAGACGCTTCGCGCCAACAGTAAAGAGTTTTGTTAACAAATGCGCCAATCTATCATCGCATGTGTTAAACTGCAAAAGAAATGTCAAGTGAGAAGTATGTTTACCCCAAATTGGCCATCCCGATGCCCTCTCTATTATATTACTACGCTGTAGTGCAATCCTCGATCACAGATATATTTAAGAGTCGCAAATGTCATTATTGATATGTACATCACACACTTTTGCAAATAGTGTGTGCATTTGAAGACGCATTTGTTGACTTCACTCCAAAGCACACTGTCCATGATTCGCTGCTTTGTTTCCGAGGGAAAATTCAATCTGCACGCAGCTTCTTTTTGGAACGACACTTGGAAGTGGGTCGGCTCTCTCTCCCCCCTCCCTTCTTCCTTCCAGGCAAATGTGTCTGTCTGGGGTCAAGAGGGTGGCGGAATTCGAAAAGGTTCTTCTGCTGAATCGGGGATTCCTACACACACATACACAAAATATCTATGTATATATATATATATATATATATATATATATATATACTATAATATATATATATATACTACAATATATACTACATATATATATATACTATATATACCAAAAAGTAAGACCAATTATTTTTTTCAAAAACTCTTTATTTATTTTTTCCCAATGTACTTCATCGCCTTCAAAGTGATCCCTCGGACACAATACACTTATGCCAACTTTCTTTCAATCCTCAATGCATGCTAAAAAGTCATCGGCAGGGATGGCCTTCAAAGCGTGCGACGATTCACGTCGAATCTCTTCTTCAGTCGACCCAAAACGATGACACCTGAGGGGTCTTTTGAGTTTAGAGAATAGCCAGAAGTCACACGGTGAGAATACGGTAGTTGTGGAACGATATGGGCTTCATTTTTTGGCGAAAAAGTCACGAAGAATCAATGCAGTGTGAACTGGCGCATTCAGTGTTTTCGGTACCAATCGAGATTGACACGTGAGGCCCAAACTGGAATGGACCGATCCTTTTTGAAATTCCGACCTCATCAGCAAGGTCTCTATTTATAAATCGACGGTTTCCAAGCACCAAATCTTTAATTTTTGGACGTGAGCTTCGTCGGTTGAGGTGGTGGGTCGGCCGGAGGGCTCTTCGTCCTCAACGCGTTCTCTGCCTTCTTTGAACTCTTTACACCACTTGTAAACATTTCTTTTCCGCTATAGGAATGCTCACCGAATGCCTTCTGCAACATTCTATGCGTTTCCGCAAACAAAATCGAATGCAAGTTCTTTGCTCAATTCATTCAGGCATTTTGAAAATCGCAGGAATCAGTTTTAGCGTCTCACAAAGACAAGCGTAATTCAAACACCAATGAATATTTTGACGTCCAATTTCATAGAGATATCAAGGTCAGTGCCGGCAACCTAAAAAGAAATAAAATAGAAATTCCATAAGACCCCGGGAATTTTAAATTGAAAATGGGTCTTGCTTTTTGGACACAGTTGTATATTAACGTCTAGGCTCTTCGGTGACGAATGTTGTCCACGGTTGAAAGGTTTGTAATTCTTTACTCAAATTCGTTTCGTATCGATTATCATTTTAATGAGCCTTTTCATTCTTTATTTTAACGAGCACAGGTTGGTTAAGGAATCAAGTGTCGACGGAGCAGGAGCTAATAGCTTTAAGTTTAATAACTCTCCTGGCTACACAATTGAGAAAGAAGAAACTTTTGTGAGATTTTTATTTCTTTTTTTAAAAATTGTTGAATGTTTAATTGGTAATCCGTTTCAAATTGAAGAAATTGCAAGTGTCGTAAAAAATTTAATATTAAAGAGGTTGATGTTTCACACTATTAAGTAGTATATAAGAGAGTGCATCGGGATGGCCAATTTGGAGCAAACATGATCCTCACGCGAAACTTGATTCTTATTTTATAGTCAGACACATGCGATGATGCGACAGCTTGGCGATTTTTGGCGACGGTCTTTACTGATGGCGCGATGGTAGAAAAAGGTCTTCTATCACACAAGGATTTTCAAAAGAAAGCATTCATTTCTCTGAGTTGTCAATCAATGCAAATTTAATTTTTCTAAATATTTCGCATTTATAGTCTAATAATAACTTTTCCTCTCAAAGTGATTAAAAAATAATTATTTATTTGAATTTTTTGTAATGCTTTAATCTATTTCATGCAAAGTGATCAGAGTCGTGCACAAAATACCATTTTAATATCTATCAATTTTCAGTGAGCGCATGCTTTTAAATAAATGTATGGCTTGAGAAAAGAAGAATTTCTCGGAATTGTTTTCTTCGCAACGTTTTGTAAATAAATGCGCTCAGCGAAAAACAGCACTCATTGACTCGATGGGCTTATCAATATAAGTTTTAGTTCTTTGCATGCACAAGGGATAGGTGTTCTTTATGGATGCAAGTCAATGGGATGCATTTTGGATATTTTTTTAGTGTGGTGTGTTGACGTAAAGCCAAAAAAATGCACTTTTTGCCAAATGTTAACGAAAAACATGACTGTTTCGTTCACGACTGTATTTTAAATATTCGTGTGGGTCATTGTTTTAGAACATACTTGAACATCAGCATAAAAAAATATATAAATATATGTAAAAAAAAAAATCCATGAAACGTTTTTTTAGAAATGTTGACTCTCAACGTATCTTTTAAGTATCTATCTAAGGGATATCATGAGAACGTTTTTTTTTAAATAGCCATTTTTAATAGCATTAACGATTCATACAAAAATAAAACTACTCCACGAATAATAATTGCAATTGTGAAAAATAAATAAAAATAGAATTTTATATGTGTGGAATTTAAAAGCCGAGATTCAATGAGTTTGCTTTAAAGAAAAAAATCATTTTAATGAATCTGTTAAAATGCACTGAGCTTTCATGATGCGCAGGCATTGTGAAAGTGCTGCATGGCGTTGTTTTGGATGCACCTTCTTATCTGTACGAATGTCACAAGCAGCCCTCCTATCTTATCGGGTGACAGTCGTAAATAGTACCCTTGACAGCCTCCAGCAAGACAGCCCCTCTCTGGGACCGCTTTTAGCAAAGAATGCGTTTTACAGAGGGGTCCAGTAGATTGAAAGTGGAACGCACTGAGCAAGTCAAAATTAGTTTTTGTTTTCGTTGGAGATATGGAAAATTCAGAAACCTCTTAGAAGGAGTGAACTCAGATTTCCTTCATTTATTTATTTTTTTTTTTTTAATTTTTTTTATATACATTTTTAAAGCGTCATAAAAATCACAGAAAAAAAAAAAGAAAAAAAAAAAAAAAAAAAAAAAAAAAAAAACCCTCTTATGGATACTTCTTTGAATGAAATAAAAGCAGTCATTTTTGATAGAAAATAAAAATCAGAAACCAAAATAAACCAAGGAAAACGAAATCAAAGTACAGAATCCTCTATTTGTAGTATTGCGTAAATCGGGGTCTGATGGCCGAGTGGTTAGAACTCACCACAGGTTTCGGGTTCGGGCCCCGGAGGTGCCGTGGATGTTTGTTCAGTGGTTCGGAATCCACTTTAAGCCGTAGGTCGTGTGACTCGCATCCGTAGCCTATCTTCAAGCTACACACACCTCCTGGGTAGTGCAAAGTGAGTAACGTCGATGCAGCCCTTGCTTATGGCATAAAAAACAACTGTCTAGGTATTTGCCAGCTGCATTAGAAAAAAAAATATTGCGTAAATCGGAAACGTGTCATAAAAAAGGCGCCCTATATCAACATGTGTTTCCCTTTAGTTTTCCTGAACAGCCTGAGATAGCTGCTCGAATCGCCGCGGACATCAACTGGGCCTCAATGCATCCACATGCTTTGTTTACTTCTGTCACGTTCGTAGTTCATAAGTCGCATTTAACATTGTTGTTTAGTGAGCCCTTTATTTTGAATCATTGTAGCTAGTCCTGAGTTACCCAGGCTTCGCTCGGGCATTGGCAGCCCGCTCCTGTCACATGCGAATTAAAAAAATGAACCTTCAAATACCGAAAATATAAACAATCACCCTATTCACAAAAACAGTTGTATTTAATTTAGGGAAAAAATATCATCTGTGCTTTTTATTTAATTTCACATTTAACTAGTTCATAATATTATAATACTTGCTTATGCTTGTTGTTGGGCGAGTAGATGGACCCAAATTCCTTGGGTTTCCCACTCTACAGCAAGGCGCATGACCGTGAAAAAAATGAATGGCACATTATCTTTAACTTTTGTCCTTATTTATAAGTATACTCAATGGGGATCTTACTGGAAGTGACAGTCCTCTGCATGGAAAAGGTTTCGGGTTCGAGTCCAGGCGGCGCCATGGATGTTTGTAGTGGTTCAGAAACCACTTTAAACTGTAGGTCCCGGCAAAGAGACGACAAAGAGTAAAGTGTAGAGCGACAAAGCAAAACCAAATCTGCATGGAAACGACAGTTTGTTAAATAGGAACTGAATCCTAGGAGTAAATGCTATTATGCTTATAAACTTAAACATAATAATAATAAATAAAAAAAAAAAAACAGCATTCGAAATTTTAAAACTTATTTACTTTTCCATAAAAAAAAATCCATTTTATTTTATTTCAAAAACAAAAAAAAGCTCACAAAAGTTTCCTTTTTTTTTTTTCTTATAAGAAAAAATGCATAAGGATTAAATTCAGTGCAATAGCTGAAATATTGTTCTTTTTTTTTTTTTTTTTTTTTTAAATTAAAAAAAAAAAAAAAAAAAAACCCTTATACTATTATCACAAATCTTACGTTAACATTTTTATAAGGAGCTGTGCATTGGTTGTCCAGGAGTGCGATACTCGCTTTTCGTTACGAGGGGTTTCAGGGTTCACATCCCGCCCGAGCCCCGTTGAAATTCGTTCTTTTACTACAAATAATTTTCGATGAAATATGCTCGACTCATTATAGTGTGAAATGTTTTTCCTCCTGTTTCTTGTTTTGATGGGCAATTTCGTTTTTCTCGAGATGCTTTTCCTCCTATCGGTGTTTCCCCAAGCGCGGTAATCGAGTCATACCTTCCCACCCGCAGTGAAATCGACTCCTCCAAACGCATTCCAGTTACGAAAGGTAAGCCGAGCTGTAAAGCAAGTGCATTCATAACAGACGGGGTGGCCAGGGAGAGGCGCGCATCGCTCTTGCCTGGCTTCTTTGGCGAGTTAACTTTTAATTTGAGAAGTTACGAACAACAACAATAAAAAAAGACAACTATAACAACAAAGTAAAAAAAAAAAAAAAAGTTCAAAGATGGGAAGGGGAAAAATTTTTTTAAATAAATGAAAAAAAAAAAAAAAATTATTAAAGGGGCATTTTTTATTATTGTTTTTTTTTTTACTTTTTAATTTCAGGTTGAATTTTTAAATCACACCAGATTAACCAATAGATATAAAATTTTTTTATTCATTAATAAAATTTTTTTCCCAGTGCCATGTTAATGGAAATGTAACATTTTTTTTAAGTATAAGAGCATTTTACTGTGAAAAAATTATTCTAACTGGAAGCATGCTTGCAATGACACACTTCCGCACAACACTTTTCTTTCAGAAACATTACATTAAAAAAAAAAAACCCGTGTGATTTGTTATTTTTTTGTTTAAACAATAAATTATTTATGATAATTTTCAGATTCATATTTAGATTTAAAAAACAATGAGTAATTTTAAAACATTCACTAGTACTTTTATGAATATAACGATTATTATATTTATGAATAACAATGTGTAGACCCTTTATGATACGAGAAGTTTTAAATTTGAACGATTGAGATAATCCTACATTATTATTTTTCTAAAGCAAAATGGAATTATGTAGTTTCAATCAGTTATTCATTGTAAGTTCTATTTTATCACTACTTTGCATAAAGAAGAAATGTATTTAATTGATTAAAAAATAAAAAGTTTTTCTTGATTGTTGTTAATATATCCAACAAAAATGTGCTCAGCAAAGACTGGCTTGTTAATTCTAAAAACAAATTAAAAAAATCTACATCAAATCTACATTATTTTTAAGCTGCATGAAAATTAATAATCGTTTGGGCTGTTATGCAGGTTGCCAATAAAATTTAGAATCGAATATAAGAACAAAAACGCTTGACAACAATCTTAAAAACTATAGAATTCCAAATGATTTTCTTTTGTGGAACAATTTCATTTTCACTTTGAAATAAAATCGTCTTTGCCTTCACCAGACGATCTTTTTGAATGATTTTACATTATTTAATTAAACAATTATTAGCTATTTAAAAGAAATTAAAAAAAATATCGTGAAAATAATAAAAAAATAAATAAAAAGTACAGATGGCAATGAAAATTTCCAAAATTGAAATGGATCAAGGACACCAAAAAACCCCGCTCTCTAATATGGGTTAAAAATGTTTTTATACTTAAAATTATTTATTATAACATATTAAAAAATTATTTATTATTAAAAATTTTTTAATTGCTTATGTAAAGCATATTTTCTGGGTAAAAATGTAACCACAGGGGAAAAATTGATTTACACATTGTTGTAGTTTTCAATTTGTTATTAGACTAATTAGAATATAGACGGTTCTTGAACTAATACGTAAAAAAAAAAAAAGAACAGAAAAACAGTTTCATTATTAATAAATATTTTTATTTTATTTAAAAAGAACAATTTAGATTTCGTTTTTACTTTTTTTTTTTACGAACTCATTAAAAATTTTGGATTCATGAAAAAGAAACAATTAATAAAATTAATTTCAAAATTAAATTAAAAGAATTAATTTAAAAGAATCAATTAATTTATTTCTCCTACGCATTGTATTCTAAATCACTTGATCCATCTCAAAATGGTATTTATATGTTAAAAAAAAAAGTTTGCTACTTTTTCACTCAGAAAGCAGGATTATATTGTTTAGCCTGTCTTGTGAATTTAATGGACAGTACTCAATAAAGTTAGTAAAAAGAAATTTTTTGATAAAAAAAAATTTTTTAATTTATTTCACAAAGGACTTTGAATTATTCGAGACTTTTTTTCTGCTTGGTTGTTTCAAATTTTCCTTACATATATATTCCTTCTCATTTACCCCATTTTCTATGTTTTATTTTTTTCTGCAGAAATTTTTGTGAAATGTTTTTCCTGTTACTATGAAATGAACATGAACTTGTTTTACGTTATTTTATGATTTGAAATTACAAAAGAAACATTACTGCATGTTTTATTAGCATTCATGAACTTTTTGTGTGTGAGCTATTCATTTCTCATTTTCTACAGACAATTTTTTTTTTTATATGTTTGCAAAAAAAAAAAAAATGACTAAAATCAAGCGCCAGACTTCAGTTTCCGGATATTGGCGACTTGTTGAAGCATCGGAAGGTGTGTTTGGCGACTAAACATAACTTTTTTATTTTCATGCAACCCTACTTTACGGCGTGTCTTATTCAGATTTTTTTACTTTCAACTCATTTACAACTTGCTTCACGTCATGTTCTAAACAAATCATTGTAATTTTGAATGGTAACATTGCGAAAGAAGATTTAGTTTAACGTTCTTATTCTCTGGATACGTTCGAGAAAGAAAAAAAAATTATTAAAAAGAAACAAATCGAAGGAATTTACAGTCAACGTATTTGCTCATCCTATACACGTTGGATTATTTTGTGCTATTCAAGTTGTTACAGTGTGTTTTATTCGCAACAATCCTGTAGTACGGGGCGTTACCTGTACGTCCTTGATACTTGTTACCTGTGCGAAAACTTTTCCAAGTAAGTGTGCTAAAAATTTTTTTAGAATTCTGAATTACATGAATGTTTGTAATAATTTAGGTTTAGAAAAAAATTAGCATCTACGATTTAAAACAATTTTTTTTCTCCCAGTCAACTCTTGTCGGAAGCAGGAAAATAAAACAGTTAATGAAAAAGTGATTTTAAAATGTGTCTTATGGATTTTGCTAATGAAAGAAAAATAATTCTATTATAGAATTACTAAAATAAATTGTTTATGCTTTACTTGACTTGAAATTTAAACTAAACATCCAAAAGAAATTTCATTGCAATCAAATTCTTGAGAAAGTAGAGTGGTTATCTGCGTTTAATTTTATTATTAATAACTATCGGACTTTGAACTTCGACATTCTCTATTAATAGATTGCAAGTTAAAAAGTTTTCAGCTGTACATTCGTTCGTCACCATAGCAACACAGGATTTGATTAAGTAATACAAATTTAGATTTGTTAATTTTTTTTTTAAAGATCAGATACAGAGATGTCATGAATGTTAAGCACGTTTTCGATCAACATTAAAAAAGAAATTGAATTAAAATTTTTTGCTTATTTTAACATTTTAATTTTATAATCGGAAATTAAATCGATTAATATACAAATTAAAATTATAAGTAGTTGTATATATGTTTGAAAATATTCTACCAATTGTTTTTTTTATTAAATTGAATTAATCTGATGAGCTATGATTGGTTTATTTATATTTACTATAATTGATCCACAATTTGATTTTCTGTGGAAAACAAATGGTTGCATTTCTAATTATATTCCTTTGATTTTTAAATATCTAAAATTATTAGGTTTAAGTCATCTCCACACTTTACCATTGATATGTGTAACTTTTGGTTGAATAAATAAATTAAATATGTAATTAAATGCTTTGATTCAAAAAAGATCTTATAATTAGTAAATTTGAGACGAAAAAAAAAAAAAAAGTTAAACGAAGGCTTTGGTTGCTATATATTTTGTATGTTTTCATTTCTATTTCAACATTATAATATTTAAAAAAAAAAAAGCATGCAAATCAATCTTTATGATGTTATCAAAAAAAGTTTATTTATTGTAAAGAGATTTCTGTAAATTTTTTTCTGTTTCTAATGCTTTATAAAGGAACAGAAAAATATAGATATTGTATGCTACAAATCTAATGTTTTAATATTGTGTAATCATTTGATTCACTTTAAATTTTATACAACATATTATCTAAAACTTTTTTTCTTCAAATTTTTTTTGTTTTAAATTACGATGTTAACATTTAAATTGTATCTTAATTGTGTTTGGATTATCTGTCATAGTTTCTTCTTTGACAAATAAAATTCCCTCATAAAAAAAAAATGATTCTTTAAAATATTAATGATTGAAATTGTGTATTTTTTTATTAGTGAGAAGCTAGCAACAGTTTTAAAAACAGAAATTAGTTTTACAATATTAAATATATCAAAAAAGATATATAATTTAACATGATATACTTACTTAACCATGAATTAACCTTAATTTAACATGATAAATTACAACCAATATTTAAATATTAAATCTTTCAATATTGTTGTGTATAAAAATAAAGAACAGAAAGGAGTTTGATTTATATTTGTTTAGTTCAATTTTAATTATATGTAATAGTTATTTTCCATTTAATAAATGGTTAATTATGTTAAAAAGAAATAAAATTCTAAGTTAATAAAATATTTATTTGATTCTGGTGATTAAAATACTCACATTTTTGTTACAAGTAAATGTAAACTGAACTTTATCGTTCACTTTGGTGTGCTTTCATCATTCGAATAGACATTTTTGTCTTCTTAAATAGTATCGAGTTCTGTTATGAATCATGAAATTATTCACTTTGAAATAAAGGAATACTGAAAATACTTCATTTTAATATTGGTAATTGATTGTAATATTAATTTTTTTTGTTGCTTGTTGATATTTAAAAAAATCGGGATATTTTCCATATGATGGGAGATTCTTATCGAATTATTAACTCAATTATTTAAATTTTTCGTTTGCAAATTGACTTGTTAGTAGTGTGAGCAATCATATCAGTAATATTAAAATAATAATCATTTCTGATATTATAAAAATATCTTATGAATTATTTTCTCACATTCATATAATTTATAACTATTATTTCTTTAAATTGATTCTTAGAATGCATAAAAGTAAATTTCATAAATACATTTATTTTGTACACCCACAAAACAATTTTCTTAAGATTTTGGTACTATTGATGTTGGAGAATTCTTCATCCCCTAAATGTTGATTTTCATGTTATCGAATGAATTGCATTTAAATGGAAAAATAATTAATAATATTACTCAGATTTTTTTATATATAAATTAATTATAGGATAACTTTTCTTTGTTAAATCAGCTATAGTTTTTGAAATCGTTTATAAAAATGTGGAAACTATTTTGAAAGTTTTTCATCTTAAGATTAAATGTACTTTAAGCATTATTTAAGATATACTTCATATCTTTAAGGGTTCTTATCAGACTAACTACTAATCTTAATAAAGCAGTTATCTTTATTAAAGACCCCCAAACTGCAATCTTGGTAATTGTCTCCTGTACACCTAGTAATTGCTTCCGTGTTGTAGAGGCTAAGATAAATCTCTTGCTCCAATGCAATTGCTTCAGGCTGGCAGATTGTTTTTCAGTGGATTCCCAGTCATCGTGGGGTTGCCTGGAAATGAAAATTCCAAAAATGGTTGTAAGTTACCACATCCAAAATTTCCTTTATCCTTTCATCAATTTAGTTCTGAGTTAATGAAGAAAATACAAAATCCTTTCAACTAATAAATGTGGAATAGACTTGTTTCAACCCCCATCCCAATAGACTTCCGTGCAGTTTTACAGCAAATTTCTGACTCTTGACAGGACAGGATTTTCTCAAACACTTGCACCATATTGGTGTAGCTACTAATGATGTCTGTCCAATGTGTTGTTGGGTGAAGCCATGGATTTAGCACATTTGACAACATGAACTGCACTTGATTTTATGACTTTTAACTCTGACAACTTTACCAAGGCTAAATATTATTGAGCTGTTAAGAATTCTTATGGTGGATATCACTACAGTTCTGATGTAGGAAAAAAATCTAAGGGTTTTTTTTTTTTCTTTTAATGAATTCTATTGTTTCATCTTATAAAATGACATTATAAAGGATGTAAACTTTGAATTTTAATGATTTTGAAGTCTTTTCTGCTTATTTAAAAGAAAGTAGAAATGATTATATATTATGAATGAAATTTTAATTTTCTGTGTTTGAGGCTTTAAAATTTTTAATGGATGTTTTTTAAGATTAAAAATAATTGTTTGATATGAAATAATGGAAAATTGTGAAGAACAATATAATTTTCTGCTTATATTTCATTAAAACCTTTTACTATTTGAATCAAAATAATTGCCCTGGTTACAAATGACAGTAACTTCATTGTAAATGATGGCAGTAAAAAAAAAAAAAAATGAGAACACTCAAAGGAAGATCAAAGTTTTGTTTGCATCCTTTAAAAATGTTAAAATTTTCTTTTCGACTCCCTTTGAATGCAACATCAAAATGGTAGTTCATTTCACTTGAAATATATATAAACATCGCTATGATTATCTTCAGTTCATGGCCTTGCTTACTGAAGTTATATATTTTAGTTATGTAGTGTACAAAATGTTGATCTCTCTCCTATATTGTTGTAAAATTTTCTTTTTCCTCCTATTGAAAACAATGAAGTTGTTATTTATAATCAATGAAATAGTTACAAATTACCTTATATTTCAGTTTTTAAGTAAATCATTTTTTAGATGTCTTTAAATTAAAAAAGATTTAATTCCTAAAACTTTTAATTTTTTGCATTTTAAACATATAAACTATATTTATTTTATGTAAATTTTATTATATTTGTTTATTCTGAATTTTTTACTACACAGATAATTTTAAATTATTTTTCCATATTTTGTTTTTAATTTTTGATATATATGCAACCTTTTATTAAATATTCTTTTATTTCCTTCACTTAAAAGTAGTATGATGCACACAAAATCTCATCTGCTTAATAATCTGATGAAATTAATAATTTAATTTTGCTCTAATCTTGTCCTTTTTCGTCTTGACATATTCTTGTTGATAGACTTAACAGTTCAGCGAGAATCGATACTGGCATTCTTTTAAAATCTATTTGTATATTTTTAACCATTTTTTATTTAAATACTGATTAAAACAGAAAATTATAATTTTTTTTTTTTTTTTAAATTTCTGTAAGGAACATTTTTCATCTTAAAATAAATGAAATTGTAACCAAGGATATGAATTGTTTCATGTACAATAAAACATTTCAAGTTTAAATTCAACTGATTAAGAACATTTTTTACTGGTTTATATTGATTACATTTTGAATAATATCTGTATTTATCAAATGTATTAACTGCCAAAGTTATGAATGAAAATGAAATGATTTCGAATGCAATTGTCGAGTTATGGACCTGACTGTGATTTCTGTTGCATTAATTTAAATGTAAGATTCTATTTTATTCCTTTGTTGCAATTCATAAACTGAAGCAGTCTGTTTCGTTGGAATCAAATAAAGACTCTACACTAAAGAAACCGTGTGGTTCGACACCATTTTTACGTGTGGAAGCCTTGTTGAATCGCAGGAGATATTTGGCGATGCGGCACAGATAAGTCGTGTGAGAGAGGAAGGGCAGCATTCCATGAAATTCTTGCTTCACATCTGTCCAAACAATCCTGACTGCTTGAATGAATCCCCCTTCTCCGAAATCTCACTACGCCTTTCGTCGCGGCTCTGCCCACTGTGGCTCTGGTGTGTTCCATTTTGTAAATAATTTCATTATCTTCACCCTTTGCATTCCTTGCAAAAAAAAAAAAAACTTTGGTTTTGAGATTGGCCTTTTTTGGGGGGGGTGCTATTAATGTTTTCTATTTTTCAGATTCATCGCTACGGCCCACATGTTCGGCAATCTCAATTTTTAATCTTATTCAATAGTTTTATGGCATCGACAACGGGTCTCTCATTGTACCGAATTTTCAATTTAAATTCTTTTCATTTTAATTTTAAACTTTTTATTTACCTTGCTATTATTTATTTTTAGTATATTTAATTTTTTTTTTTTGAGTACCATTTTTTTTTTTTTTTTTTTTTAAATTTTTAGAAACTTTATTTTTTACCATATACTAACCTTAAGCAGCCAATTAAAAATCGTAAATTATATCTATGAATTAAGACGAGGAGGTTAAGGGGTCTATCCCCTTGGGTACTCCGTAATCGGTACGCCAGTTGACAGCATTCATTGCAGAATCTAATTCTGGGTCGTCTAGAATAAATAATTCAATATTTCTATTGAACAAACGCATTCATTTATTTTTATTATTATTATTATTTTAAATAATAATAATAACCCCCACCACTTAGATCAGGAGGAAGCTTGTCAGGTTTCTCTGTTCTATGCAATGAATGGAATAGAGTCATTACTTGTTTATGTTGAATTTTCTACTGAAGTGAAGTGAAGAGAGGGAAAAAAAAAATCATCACTTGCAGCTATTGGGTAGCGGATGCTGATTCATATTGTTTTCCTCGTTACTCACAAATTGCAGTGTTTTTTTTTATCTGAAGCCTTACCTAAAGTAATTTTTATCTTTTTATTTAATAATAGTGATAATGCGATCAGAGATAATGATTAAAATACCGAGATTTGAAATGATTCTATAACAAGAGAATTAGAAGCACGCAATTGAAACTTTCGATTCGGATTATATGTAATTGTAGAAAGTATTATTAGAAGGCTCTTCTGCCGCCATTCTAAAATTAAGATGCTTATCATTGTTGGGGGAAAAATAATTGTGCTTTGAAGAAAGTGTTTTCTCGTGACTCGATTCTTTTAAATTAAGGAAAGGGAATGTTTTATCTGATGTTGAGACACGCTTGGCTCTACTTAATGATGACACACCTGCATAAGCTCCAAGTTCTCAAATCGAAATTGGAATTTTTTTGGTTTGTCGTTCTACGGTCATCTTGTGCACACTAGGCCTAACAGACCTGAACCTACAGTTTAAAGTGGATTTCGAACCAAACATCCATGCCACCGCCAGGATTCGAACTTGAAGCACCAAAGGCCACCAGAGTACTAGCCAATTGGCCAACAGGCCGCTGGATGATTGGTGAGGATTCACTGTCGATAGAAGCCTTAGTGGAAGCATCCTGGGTCTGTAAGGGTTGTTGAGCTTGGGAAAAAAAAAAAAAAAAAAAAAATTAAAAATGAGCTAATACATTTGTTTCCAAGAATTTTTGAATGATGTAAAATTATAATTGGATAGTTAATATTGAATGTGTAATAGAGTAGCTTGTAACTTATTTAAATAAAGATTTTTTTTTTTTTCTCACTATTCGTCTTTTATAGGCGAATAGAATCTCTGAAATTAATCCAAAATCTGTATATGTTCCTCCTTAGATTTAGCAATAGTGGATTTTTACCTATTTAAATGTCGTTCCGAAATTGTGTGTGTCATGTGCTATTACATAGTAATACAATACTATAATAAAATGGATCCCATGAGAACATTTTCTTTATTTTTAAGAAAATTCCAGAATGTTATTTATCAAGCATTATCGATTTAATATCTGATTTGTATTTACAGGCCTGTTCTGTTGGGGAGAACAGGAGACGCTTCTCTATTGCTGGATGAAAATTGGCAAATTACAAAAAAACAAGTAATATAAAAAAAAAAAAAATTTAAATCATTTCCTGCTTTTTTTCACTCTATTGCAGAAAATCCTTTATAAATAATTTTCCTTCATTTTTTTTAGTTTATCTGTCGCCCTCTATGGGTAAATATATGTAACTTAAATCTAAAAAAAAAAAAAAAAAAAAAACTAAAATGAATGAATTAAACTTAATTACTGCAAATTCAAAAAAAAAAAAAAAAAAAAAAAATGCATTTGAACTTGAGTGGATGAATACAAAGTATTTTAGAACGATTGAAAATGTGAACAAGATATATATAGGGTGAGTGTGAGCTGATAGAAGGAATTGGGAAAAAAAAAAAAAACCACTTGATGCCGCTGAAATCATATAAATAAATTGTGCGCATTTGTCGTCCAGGATCAGGATGGATTGTGGTGGGGTTAAAAAAGACTCGGAATGGCGGAAGTGGTATTAATCCCCGCTGCGGGGTCTTTGTTTACCTCGGTGCGAAGTGGGTCAATGGGGTGGAAGCGTCGTGCGGCCTTTTTTAATTTCTGTTTCGGCCTGTGCTAAAGCAATGGACAGTTGCTGGTTGAAATAATCGATCGCCCATTGCTGAGATCAAACCGAATCACTCGACCTGGTACTCAAATTATTCAACGTCAGAATGGATTGAAAAACGCGCTGCTGCTATAGTTCGGATTAAATGAAGGGTTCCATTTTGTGTGCTTTGAATGTGCGTTCCCGTGTTATTATTTAAATTTTGAAGTAAGCTTTTTATTAGGATTCGAATGCTTTGGAATGTCTTCTCCTTTTTTCTTCCTAACATAAAACTGTATGCGATTTTGAATAGGTGTGCAAATGTCTCGCAGGAGATCCGAGGAACTCCTAAAAGGAGAGTTAAAAAAGAAAAAGATTTTATTTAAAACATTCAGTATGGAAGACCTTCTTTCACAGCATTTTTTTTTTTATAAAATTTTTTAACTTGGCTCTTGACTTTATTTATTATTTATTTATGATTATTATTATTTTTTTTTTTTTGAATTTGAGGAATTTAAAATGAATAGGCAGCTTGTGTTGCTAATGCTAGTCATATGTCTGTATGAAATTCAGATGTTGTGGATGTAGTTTTGGGGTCTGATGGCCGAGTGACTAGCTTCGGGTTCGAGTCCCGGCGGTACCATGAATGTTTGGAGGGTTCGGAATCCACTTTAAACCATAGGTCCCGGTCTCGTATGACTATAGAGCGTTTGGTGTAGCGCTGACAACTCCACTCCGTAAAAGAAACCATCCTCTGTCTCGAAATCTGTCAGCAGGCAGACGGCCTTGGCCCACCAAGGGGCTGTTGTACCACTGATGATGATGGACGTAATTTTGAATTGATTGTGCAACCGAACCTTTGCTTTTTCAGCTTACAATGATTTAAGTCGGTTCTTGACGTTTAGAAATAAGCTTATGAACGATGTGTTTCTGGATGTGTGCAGAGCTCGAAATCTTTAACAGGGATGGGAAAACCGCGCAAAATGAATAATGTATGACGTTACGCATTTCAATGAAGTTTATGGGAAAGGGCGTCGTTTAAGACATAATGACGTAAAACGGAATGGCATGTTGTTAGATGATACGGGAAAAAGTCATTTAGGCGATATTCAGAGTGATTCTAAAATCATATTTTTTGGCTGTGATTAACTTTTGCCTGATGATTTCACTATTCATGATGACTCAACTGATTGGGAATATTCTTTTATGGATCTTTTGATTTTATCTTTTCAAAAGCATGGACCTGAAAATAAGAATGTTTACAAAAAATGTCTTATTTTCTGAATGATGATATAAAATTCCAAGTTCATATGCAGAAATAATTGTCGCCTGATTTCACACATGAAGTTTTTTTTTTTTTTACAGCAGATATCGATTCTTTTAGGATTCAATTTTAATCTGCATATCATTCTTGAAATTCAACAACTGTGAAATGCTTTCTAAAAATGTGCGACCACAATGGAAATGACCCTTTCGAATCTCAAGGTTATTTTCTGCAATCGAGTGCTGAGCTTCCGTTTAACAGTTTCTGAAATGCATGATTTTAATAAAAAGCACAGTCGGAAAACAAATGTAAAGTAAAAAAAATTACCAAGCTTAGATTAGAATTTAATACACAGAAATTCTATATATTTTATGAATTTAAGACACAATTTTATGAATTATAACAATGGCTTTTTAAAAAAATATTACATGAATTATTGAATTTTTAACGTAAGTGTATGGCATCACAAATTTAACTAATAATTATCATTTTCAAATAATTAAACTCTCAAGCGTTTTATGTGTTATGGAATGTTTTAATAAAAACTTTTTATGGGCAGATTTTGTAATTCTACTTAGGAATTTTCAATATTTTTTAATGATAGAATCTGATAGCGACCGACATAATCACGCTCACGTCAAGGATGTTTACTAATGAGAGGCTTCTTCTAGCAGTGCATTTAAGCGCGCCGAACAAAATGAAAACATCTAAACACAACTTTTTTTTTTTTTTATGGGCTTTCAACCGCCTCCATTACCGAAGACTGATTCGATGATTTGCAGCTGAAAAATGACATTTGCAGCTTTGAAATGACTGATCCGTATGGTGACCCGTTATCTTTAAAATAACGAAAGAAAAAGTAATTTTTTTTTTTTTAAAGTTTATAATCTGAATACTGTATTAATCACTGAGCAGTTGATATATATATATACATTTTCCGATTAAAATTGATTTTAATTAATTATGAAAAATGCTTTTTTTTTTTTTCAAGTTATTCAGTTATTTCGCATAAACTAATTCAAATTTAATAATATGTTAGTGACTTGAGCGACAGACAGTGTGAGGGATTTGAAAAACTCTATTTTGTTGTTAAATAAGAGTCCCGGAATCTTTTTCTAGACGTTACTGAATTTTCGCGGTTTTTGTATAACGATTGAGATCTTTCGCCAGCTACTTCGAATTGTTTTGGTTAGCTGGAATCGAAGGTTTTGAGCATGAATGTTATTTTCAAAGGGTCTAATCTTTTTTACAAACGTAGATTCTCTTTCAAAGTAATTACAGAATTACCTTTTAACTCCAGCTACTCTTAATGTAATACAAAGAACTTGGAAATGATTACATGAAAGATAGTTTTCCAGAATTGAATTGACCATGATGTTTATTCGATTTTGTAATCATGAAAAATAATATATGAAGAAACATTGAATACAGTGCTTCTTAAAGGGGCTCTTTAAGTGCGCCCTGGTATTCTAGAAAAATGTGTTTCCAGATATAAAAATGTAATTACTCTTTTTCTTTTTGGTTTTCTCGTTCAAAGGCAGCTTTCATTATAAACAACGAACCTGATTCTTTTTCTTCTTTTGTATGCATAAACAATCGGCAAAAAGCGATCATGCGCCAAAGAAAGTTTCCGAAAAATAGGGAGTGGTCATTTCCATGGTGTATGATTAGAAAGTCTGGCGTCTGATTTTCATGGTTAGAAAAATTTTATTGCAGTCTATGAGACTCCGGTGAGTAGTACTCTGTGGTGTGGATCATCTGACACTAACCGAAGAACTGTTAGTTATACCCACTGATCGTGGATTGAGGATTAAACATTTGGTTTGAGGATTCAATTTTCTTATTGCGATTGAGGATTAATCTTTGGATTCACATAAAAAGAAGAATGCGTAGTCATATTTAAAAAAGTTTTGAAAATTTTACAATTATCAATATCATATTTATATGAACTAAACTCTTATTAGACCAAATTTGATCTATGGCTCTGAAACTTAGGACTTTGGCAATATCTGATAATGCCCATTTGGGTCTGTTTGAGCGGAAGTTTTTAAAGGCTAATCTTGGAGGTGTCAAGGAAAGTGATTGTTGGAGAAGACAGTACAACGCGGAAGTATATAAATGCTATAAAGACCCAGATATTATGAAATTTAATAAGATCAATAGATTAAACCGGGCTGCTCATGCATTTAGAATGAATGATTTAAACCCTGTAAAATAGTTCGTTTTGGAAAAGTCACAAAGAGAAAGAGGACGACCCAGGTTGCGATGGATAGACGCAGTTGAAAAAAGATTTTGCTGTGCTGAAGGTTAAGAATTGGAGGACCCTTGTCACCCAGAGGGGAATGAATGGAAATCACTTCAATCTTGACCCACTCTGGGCTATTGATGAGGATTTATATGACCTAGGATTTTCAACCCTCATCATAATTAACTGCAAAAAAAAAAAAAAAAAAAAAAAAAATCTTCAATGTATGGACGAGGAAATGAGCTTGAGTTTCAAATGTATACCCGGATGCATTAAATAAATCGCTAGAATATCTGATTTATGTTTCTCATAAAAAGAATAAATAAACTCGGGTGCGTTTCATTTTGTCACGTCATTTTATTTTTCTGTAATAATTGACATATTTCTCGGAAATGTGCATAGAGTGCGCTCCCCATTATTTGTAGAATTTTAAATGCGCCCCGATTTCAAAACGTTTGAGAACCACTGATTCAATAACTTTTAATGAGGATAGCTCTACTTCCTTTTCGAAATCTACTATAAATAGGTTTTTGGTGTTTTATAAAACCTTCCTTTCTACTGACGGCCGCCTGTTCTTAATCCGTTTTCTTTCCCTTTCCTCCCCGATTTTAATACAGCATAAAAAGCAGAGGTGAAATTGGATGCAGTGATTCGCAGTTCATAATCAATTTTATAAAATGGTTTCTTTTTCTATTCATTCATTTCCTGCCTCCGAGTCTATTTCGGATTTTTTTTTTTTTAAAGATATTTTTCTTTTTCTGAAAGTCAATTTTTTTTACCATTAAAATTGCCGCACTTTTATTTGTATAACGAGAACCTATAGCAACGTAAGTCTCAGATCTGAAGGGGAGGTTTTCAGAAATCATTTCGGGGGAAATGGATGCGAACAATACTATCGCAGGCATGACTCGAACTCCATTGAGTTTGACGTCATTGGAAAACGACTTATTGAGAAAACCGGAACCCCGCCAGATACGAACTTCTCTTATGCTCCGATGACATCTGGACACATCCTTGTTTGAGAAAGTGAATTTCATTTTTCGAATGGGGTTCTATTGAAGAAAGTGACGTTCAATATTCGACTCTGTTGCAGTTTGCACAAAAGAATGCTTTATTAGATGTGGAACCCTACTCGGAGGCATTCACGATACCGATATTTCTTAGTGTTAGAATTCGAAAATGAAAGGGAATTTAAAATATCACTGCGGACTTTTAATTTTCAAACTTAGTGAACTCTTTTTCAAGTTTGAAATTCAATTCGGTGATGCTCCACGGCTGTATTTGTCGCTATTAATATTTTTATTTAGTTTCAGTTTAAAATTTTTTCAATTCCTTTTATTAGCTCACACTCTTCATATATATATATAATCTTGTTCAAATTTTCGATCGTTCATAAAATACTTTTTATTCATCCACTCCAGTTCAGATTTTTTTTTTTTTTTTTGAACTTGTAGTGGCTGACACTGGATGTTAATACAGTTTTTCAAATATTAATTCAGTAATTAAATGTAATTAATTAATTAAAATTTTTTTTTAGGCTTAAGTTGCATGTATCTACCAATAGATGGCGCCCGATAAACTTAAAAAAATGAATGAAAATTATCTATAAAGAACTTTCTGCAATAGAGTGAAAAAAAGTAGGAATTGACTTAAAAATTTTTTTTTTTTTTTATATATTACTTGTTTTTGTACATTTACCATTTGAACATATTGTGAATCTTATCTTGCCGCCATGCATTCCTCAAGTCTCGAAGGATATGAGTTTCAGGCCCTGAGGGGGCCAAGCTACTCTAAATAATCCTTGTATCAGAAATCCATTATGTTATTAGTTTGAAATCAATTGTGTCTCCAGTTTGCTTTCAGCTGTGATTATAGACTGAAACCACTCTTGAGTGTTTTCGCTCGCATGCTCCCTTATCACAGTTGTTTACGGGCGCGCCTGTTTTCTGACTGCGCAGCATTTAATAATTTTGCTTAAAAATGGCGCCCATCTGTCCGTGCGGTTTCGGCTGGCTTTCGGATCATGTTTGCTTCCCTGGATCTATTTTGGGCGGGATCCATTTGCCTCCTGTGCGGCTCGAATTCGACAAATGGATGTGTCATGCTTTCACTCTTGATCTGCGTGGGACGACCGTCGAATTAATATTGGGTGGTGATATGACAGCAGCAGTTCTTGGGCCGTTTTAAGTGGACTGGATACTTTAAAGGACCGTTTAGAGCTCTTTGTGCACGTGCAAGATTTCTTTAATCTCTGAGTCAGGACAGAACCTTAAGTCGCAGTTCTCGGAGACCCAAGCACGGAGCGCCAGCCAACCAGAAGACCCTTTTTCTCATTCCCATGTTCTGAACGTGCCTTTCAACTTGAGTGAATTTAATCTGACTTGAGACTTTGGCGGATTGCGAGGGAAAGTCTGTTTAAGCTGTAGAAACTCGAACGTGCACGACGAAAATCGAAAAACGTATTGCCTGAAAAACTAGTTTTTCTGTTAGGGTCTTCAATTCTCGACTACAATCCAGTTTATATAGAGAAGAATCCATAAATCAAGTAGATTTATTATAAATTCACCTGTTCAAATCAAAATGAATACACAATTAATTATAAACTGAAGTGAAAATATGTATTTTGGAAACATGTATCTAATTAATAAACATTACGTCGAGATCTGAGCCGTATCGACCATTTCCTGTGAGCAGCCCAAAGTGGGCTGCACCGACGAACGCTGTTACTCATTTAGCACTGCCCAGGGGGCACATATAGCTTGAAGATAGGCTACGGATGCGAGTGACACTACCCGCACAACGCTCTACGATTCTGTTAGACCGGGACCTACGGTTTAAAGGGGATTCCGAAACACGATAAACATCCATGACACTGCCAGGACTAGAACCCGAAACCTGTGATACAGAGCGCTAGCCACTCGGCCATCATTTTTAAAAATCATATTTGCTTGTTTTATGATGTATTACATTTTGCGTTAAAAATAAAATGAAATATATATATATATATATATATATTTTTTATGTGTCTTGCATGTGTTAGTCACTTTTTAAAAATACCACTTTTTGCGCATTTTAGTTTCACTCTTACCAAAAATAATTATCTTGTCATTATTTAATTTCAATTAAATTTTAACTAGTTGGCAATTTTTATTATTTTATTAAAAGCAGGAAGTCGCCTTCTGGGAAAAACCAGTTTCTACGATGGGGCAAATAACAAATATCGAAGTAGTGTTAAGCGACCGCCAGTCCAAGTGCTAAACATACTGGGTGGAGAAAATCAATGCTAGTTGACAATTAAGTGTTTGGCTTATCAATAGGTGCTGCAAATGAAAACATATTCGAAGGGAAAGCATCTTTTTCTACCAAGTCCATCTGAAGGCCTTGCCTTGGAACCGTCTGTCCTGAAGAAAAAAATCTATCAGAATCAAGGTTGATGAAAAAGGATGAACCTTTCTAGGCAGTTCAGAACTGATTTTGGGGCCTTTTTTTTTAAACCATAGTTGTTGACAATGCAATCCAACATGAATCAAAGATTTCCTTAAAATGTTTACGTTTTTACGTGCTAATTTTTTTTAAATTTAAATTCTTCAACTATATAATGGAGTTTTCGAACTATTTTAATTGTTATTCAAAATGTCCGTTGCTAAGATTTCTCATTTGGCCTTTTCAGTAATAAAAGAAATCTGCCCTGGGTAGTGCTCAATGTGTCACAGCGGTGCAGCCTTTGCTGATGGCATAAAGATGAACTGTCTCTGTATTGCCAGCTGCATTGGAACAACAACAACAGTGACAAATTGCATTATTCTTATAAATTTTGTCACTAACAAATATTTAATATAAAGAATATTGCATTTTTATTTTTAGGGTATAAAGACCCTGCGGAAGTGTCTCTACAAATTATATTACCTTTACGATTGGCTTCTAGCCTTTCCTCCACGCCAATACCAGCTGAAAACACCTTGCATGTATTGCTGATTGAAGCGGAAAATAAATGTTGAGGTGCAGCCTTTTTCCGCGCGAACGCGTGACTAACTACTAAGACGTCTCATCTCGCGTTAACGCGTGATTGGCTATTTAGCTTTGACACCACATTACGCTCTGGCGCGAGATTGGCAGCGAAAGTTTTAAGTTCTTGTAGACTGTTGAATTCAAAATATGAGACTTATTGAGCAGTGTTTTCTCAAAATCGCTGCGAAACTAGCCCAAAGGTGCGTTTTATTGCAATTGTGATCACACTCATCCTTAACGTGTCTCGTTCGAATAGAACGGTTGTGTGCAGCAGTACTGTTTTGTTTTTCTTGCTTTGCAAATCTCCGCACGATTTCAAATAAGTTTTAGGAGGGACAGCGATGCGAATTCTAATTCTTGCATTTTTCGTCGATATTTTTCGCAACCCAAAACCTTGCACATTGAAACGTCGTTTTGTGCTCTATTCAGTGGAATGAGGGCTTCACCAGGACTCGATGCCACTATGGCATTCAAATCGAATGTTCTTGTTTCGCTTCATCTCTGTCGTCGCCCTGCTGAATGCAAATGCGGCCGGAAGCAGGTCCTTCTCGATTCTGGATGCGGGCGTCAGGTGGAAGCAGCGCTGCAGAAGGACTTCAGGGTTCGCTGTTGAGTTGGACGAGGATGATTTTTAAGATCTCTCGGCAGCAATCGTCGTGCGACTTCCACGACTTCTCAGTAGTAAAAGCATTTCAGATCTCATTTTAAGATCGGTGGGTCATCCTGCTCACCTGCCAGATTCAATTCTCTGTGATGAAATCACTGCGGGAAAAATAAATGAAGAAAAGAAACGATACGAGTCGACTCGGTGTAGATGGACAGTACAGTGCGTTGAGAGCCAAGCTGCTGGGTTGGGTTTGTGGGGATGAATACCCTTTCCCCCTTCCAAAGGTTTATCCCCGCTGTTTCGTGGACTTCGCGTGTCCTTAGTTATATCAAATTTGTAAATCTCTAATTTGGCGAAACTAAAAGCTCATTTTCGTTTGAAGAAGATTCATATCTAAAGCCCGATAAAGAGAAAAGTTACAAAGCATTGTTATTTCAGTTAGCCATTGTTGAAAGAGTCTTGTTTGATTCAGCAATCTTCTCTGCTACAATCACTGACCTAGAGGAATCTGTATAGACACTCTTTGAAGATTTTAATAGCGTTTCGCGTCGGCAATTTTACAGGTTTCGAGTTTTCTCTCTCTTAACACCCGCAAATAAAGGTAAGTTTTCTTGTAAAAAGAAATAGAATTTCATTACCTTTCTGTGGTATAATATTAATATACTGGGTGATTATAATTAAAGTCCCACTTTCAAAATGCTATAAAAAAAAAAGAACCCCTCGTCCAATGAGTTCACAATTGAAGTGAAGACACTTGAAGGGGAAAACGGTACGTCATCCAAAAAGTAAAAAGGTTCCACAGAATCAATTAGGTATGACCTTGCGCCGTAGTGAACGGGCTTTCCACTCACAGTGTCAAAACTGTTGAAGGACTTGGAAGTCCTTTTTCTGTTGAAAAACCGAAACAATCAACCATATTGAATATTACAGTTGGTTGAATGTTCATGCCAAATATGCTATCATTTCGATTCAAACTATCACTGGCAGCGAAATTCACTTTCTTTAGGCCGCTTACAGCGCCCTCCATTAATACACTTTGGAACTTTTTGGATGCCGTACCGTTTCCCCCTTCCTCAAGTATCTTCAGTTGAAATTTGAATTCAATTATGACGAGTGGCTCTTTTTTGACAGCATTTTGAAAGTGGGACTTTAATTATAATCACCCTGTATGTTTAAATGGAAATTTTCTATTATAACCACGTTAACCGTGATCCGCGTACAGATAACGCAAATGTTTCGACATTGGATGAAAGAAAAATCCAAACGCTTTGAATGTCTTCCCGCCATTTTGACGAGTCACAAAGAGAAAGCGCGAGCTTCCGTGAACCGTGGTGCGGAATTCACCCCCGAGTGCGTCTCGATTCAGGTCTTTCGTGGAACTCGTGACTCAGTCCTGAAATTTTCGAAATTAAAAATGTCGAATCGGTTCAAGGTCGAAATCATACCGCGCAAAATTCTGCGTTGTGGAATTTTCTTCTTCTTGCTTACTTCCGTCCTTCTTTCTCTTTTATTTATTCAATTCCTTCTATTAGCTCACACTCTCCCTATATATATCTTGTTCAAATTTTCAATCGTTCATAAAATACTTTTTATTCATTCTCTCCAATTCAAATACATTTTTTTGAACTTGTCGTGGATGATACTGGATGTTAATGCAGTTTTTACAAATATTTATTCTTTAATTAATTAATTTTAGTTTCTTTTAGATTTAAGTTGCATATATCTATCAATAGATGGCACCAGATAAACTTAAAGAAATGAATGAAAATTCTTGAGGACTTTCTGCAATAGAGTGAACAAAAAGTAGGAATTGACTTTTAAAAATAGTACTTGTTTTATGTGTCAAACAATGCTATATATATTTTTCTTGCACTCTTCCGATTGGGTCGATTTGTCTGTTTTGGAATAATGTGTGGTTAGAACGTTTTCGTTGTTTTAAGAGTCGTGTGCTATTCTGTGTCTGGATGGCGTAATATGTCTTCAAAAAATTGCATTTGTCTGTCATGCATCACCCATTTTCCAGCATTGGCTCCTGAAGATACCTCCCACCTGAGCCGTGCTTCGTGACTCGGCGAAGAGCCTACCCTGGGAATGTGGAACCATTTCCTGGTCTCCGTCGACAAGGTCAGGTTCGATAAAGAACACGGAAAGAAAAAAACCCACCTCCTTTTTGTCGAGCTCATTCCGACAGACGCTTTTTGAAATATTACGAACTCATTTGCAAGGCTGGAATTTTTCACGTGCCCCTGACGAGTGAATTCCTTCCGTACGATGCCTCATCATTTAATTCGAGTCGATTTGAGCTTTAAAGTGTTTCTCATCTAGGAGGCTTTCTTGTTTTTACAATTAAGTTCGTTTTGTGGCTTAGCATCTAATATAAACTAGTGTTCATTTCGCAAGAATCCTTGACTTGTGAAGATTTACGTTCATCTAAAAATTAAATAAGTAAACTGTTCTATTGTTGTTCTAATGCAGCTGGCAATACAGAGACAGTTAAATCTTTTATGCCATAAGCAAGGGCTGTACTGACATTGCTCATTTAGCTCTACCCGTGGGGGTTACCTACCATTATATAGCTTGAAAATAGACTACGGACGCGAGTAACGCTAGGCCATAAATTGTTCTATTCTTGTAGTAAATTTTTCAATCATTTAATAGTACGTGTCTCCTGAAACAAATGGGCATTCCACGACTTGTAGATCACGAAAAAAGTGAATCCGTAGGCGATTCGTCTTATAGATGTAAAAGAAGAAAAGTATATGGACATGAAGAAAGAAGCGTTTATCGTTGAAGAATGGGTTGAATTATTTCTCAGATAAATGGAAGTACCGGGATTTATGGATCCAGGCGCGGATCGCTTTGCAAGAAGCGCTTTCGAAGAGCGGTGAAACGCGAAATAAACCTTCCCTTCTGATTTCCTGTAGATTGGGCAGAGAATAAATAAGTATGGAAACTGTGTCGTTTTAAGTTAAATAAGAGCTGTACGTTATAGGATATTTTTAATATAAAAAATAAACTGAAAACTTTCGTGATTCGCAGAAGATCGTAGATGTGTCTTCGTTGCTCATCATCATTGATGATTCCGATGATAAATAAAAAAAATATTTTTTTTTAAAAAATAAATATGAAGTCATTTCTTCCTTGTACAAAATCCTAGATTAATTAAAAAAAAATATTTTAATTTAGTTAAATGAAGTGTATAGCTTTTAATGTCTGCTTCCCTTGTTTCATAATTAGTTTAATTCCTCATCACTTGGCCGTCATATTGGTTTTTCTTACCTTATCAAAAACGCTTTCAAATGGCATGCGCAATAATGCAGTGTTTCCTATGAGCATGCTTGCTAGGCAGAAAAAAAATACCGGAACTGTCTAATGCCAATTGTGATAAAGAAAAATCCGGCTTTTTTTTTTTTTGAAAAATTTGAATTCGTTATGTTTTAATGTTTAAAATGTGCAATCTGTGCCGTATATTATTTTAGACTTGTATTTATTTATATCTATTTATTAACATTATTTTTCGAAGTATTAGCTATAAAAAAACAGGCTTTTATCATTTTTTTTTCTATGATGCCAAGAGTCGCTTGCTTAACATCCACTAAAGGTCGTTTACGTGTTCCGAACGAGGTCGACGAGGCTCCCCGCGGGTCGACTGCGAGGAACGACTTGAAAAATTGCGCAAGGTGACATCGAACAATGGTCCGTTCCACATTCCGTTCTCAGAATTCGCGCCTTTTGTTCCACCATTCACTCACTCATTTGCTATTTTAACGCTACCAGGTTCTTTATGTGTCGGCGTGGCCTTGAAATTTGTTGTCGGCTCTGAAGCGTGTTTTCAGCTTTCAGTGGGACACAAATCGGAATTCCTCTTTTTTTTTTTCTCTGTTTTGGTCTCGACAATCTTTTGATTTCATCTACAACAACAGGAGCCGCATGGATTGGGCGAAAAAAGTGAATGGAAGGTGTCTTATAAGGGTTGACTATGAAAATTTTCCGAATTTCAATGAAGCTTGCTATTGATATGTTAAATGAAATTTTTGGGGTTCACTAGTACAGATTTCGGATTCGAGTCCCGGCGTTGTCATGGATGTTTGTGTGGTGGTTCGAATCCACTTTAAACTGCAAGTCCCGGTCTAACAGGATCGTAGAGCGGTTCGGGGTTAGTGTTTCTCCGCGTCTGTAGCTTATCTTCAAGCTACACGCACCCCCTGGGTAGTGCTAAGTGAGTAACGTCGGTGCAGCCCTTCTTATGACATAAAAGACAATGGTCTAATTATTTGCCAGCTGCGTTAGAAAAAGAAATGTCGAATGAAATATTTTGACCCAGTTTCATTCTTATACTGTGAATATCAGATGCTTATAAGTGAAATGGCTTCAGTTGTCTTTGTGTTCTGTTCATTTAGGCTACATAAAACCTGGTTGACGCGACATGCATCTTGGAAGCGTAAATCCACTGCGATGTCAAATCTTGCCACATAGGAAAATCAAGGTTTAAATAAAATTTAGTTTCACAATTCTCAAAGATGATTATATTTAATGAAATATGTGGGTTTTTACGAGCTGATAAATGTATCTATAATTTAGAAACTTTTTCTTAGAAAAATAGATAAGTGCCTAGTGTAACAAATAAAAAAAATTGTGGTTTTGTCCATTTAAAAAAAAAAAAAAAACCGCTTAATAAAATAAGGCGAAATCAACTATGACATTTCAAGAAAATACTTATTCCTCATCTGAAGTTGTCCCACCTCAGTATTGACAAAAGTTTAAGCGCTTTTTTGTGTTTGTTTCAGAAGTTGGATGAAAATGTGACACTCTTAAAAGGATGCATTTTATACAGAGTAGAATGTTTCGATGTCATCCCTGTTTCAAAAGGGTGAAAAAGAAAAGTTGAAATTTATATTAATTAATTAATTTTAAGTTTAATTTTAATTAAAATGTCTGCCGTGTTGTTGTGACTAATCCTCAGTGTCCTGCAATGTGGACAGACATACCATGAGTAATTTACTCATGGATGGTGGGGAAGAAAGGGGACAGCTTCTGGTGTGATAGGGAGGATCCGTAGGTAGAAGTCTGACTTTATTGTTTTGTGTGTCTAAAAGCTACCTTCCCCTTATAGGAAAAGATTTCATCTTGAATGTACTTGTATTAAAAGAAAAAAATGTCTGTTGTGTGTCGGAAATATTCTAATATATCTATAGAAATGATGCGATATGCTTATGAACCCATTTTCAAAAGGAATTCTTCGAAAAAGCTTCTATGAGAGCTTGTTGCGGTTTTAACTGTTGGCAATATTTAAATTCCATGTCTTCACATTCCAGACGGGAGGGGGAATTTCTGTAATGAACGCCTAATGACGACGAGGAAAAAACATTGCTCATTGCTCGGAGGAAAAAGTTCACGCTGTAAGAAGCATGGCAGGTGCGTGCGTCAGTGGACCTTTTTTGTTTCTCCCATTGTGTGCTGTGGCCAAGGATGTTTCGAAACATTAAGACATAATTGCATCAAATGTCAAGGAGAGAGTCGCTTTGAATTGTGCTGTTAATTAGTAGCCTTGCAGTGTTTCCTAGAAACACTTGCATGAGGCTGCATATCTATCAATGAGCATGCAGATAGAGAAAGCAAGATTTAGAATAGCCAACACGAAAGGTTATCTGCTTTTGAATTGTTGAGCACAAAAAGATATCTTCTTTAAGTCTTTCTGCTGATGACTTTACGGACACAGTTCTTTCACTACTCAGATATGTTTGTGTTTAGATGTCATTACAGCGTATTCTTTTTAAAATATGCCTTTTTTCCCCCTCGTACAGTATGAGCTGTGATTCTTTTCGGACGAAACACACCTCTTATGAGGATCGTTTCGTGAGATTCCATTGCGAAATGTATTTTCCGATTTCTCTTGAAAACCGTTCCTGAAGTTAATTTCTGTTTTACTTCTGCTGGTTCAAAATGTTGCTTTGGAGAGTGAGAATAGAGATATTTTTATTTAAAAACTCTGAATTGGAAACATTATACCTTTTGATTCGTTTGGAAATATATAGAAGCATTCGTTCCTAAAATATGTATTCTATTTTCAAATATTGATTCAAGTATTCTCTCGAGAAAATGGGCCGACCTCAGTGGGCCCTACTCTATACAGAGATTGTAATATATATATATATATATATGCATGCATTTGAAGGCTGCATTAAATTTTCTCAGGATTGATATTAAAAGAGCGTGCATTCCGGAAAAGGAAGGTTAGAATGAACTTTAAAAAAGAGAATTTTTTTTTAAATGGATGCTTCGTGTGCCGCTATTTCGAGCCGTGACTCTTCGGCATTCGGAGAAAGGTCCTCTCACCTACGCAATCAACTCCATCCATCGTTCGAGGGATGTCGGGGCGAAGGTCATCTTCACGCACCGGAGCACCTTTCTTGGACGAATGACATCGTGAGGCGGCCTTCCAGGTTTCTGTGCCAAGGCGGAGTCCTTTCGCACCGGGGGGATGCGCATTTTTCTCTCGGTTGCTGATAAGCCTAGTTAGCCAGAGGGAATGGAGATACGACAGGTTTTTTATTTCTTGGATAGACGCTTAAAATTGTTTTATTTTTCAATGGTCAGACGAAATGTGGAGAGAGCTGCAGTTTAACACTTGTTTGAAAATGAATAAGGGCTCTTTTTGTAAAAGACATCGAGTCCTTCATAGTCAATTAAATGAGTTTCGGGCAGTGTCTTGAAATAATCTACTGCCATTCTCTTGGATAGCATGGGGAACAAAGCAATTGTAAATCGGCAATAAACTGAGGGTGCATTGTTTTGAACTGCTGTGATCTTATGGATGGATATTACAAAAATGAAATCCTGTTACGAACCTACCAGGCCAAGAAGATATTATACTACTCGAACAACCGAAACTGTGGAGGAAGATTCTGACTAATCCTCTGATTGCTCGAGCAATTAGCAGGTTTGACTGTTTGTCCTCTTGCCAACTCACTAGTGTGCTCTACCACTTAACCAGGCATGTTTTTTTTCTTTCTAATATCTTATTTTTGGGAAAATAACTTCTTCTCCAAAGCATACATAACCATAACTATTTCTCTTGTGCACATGCAGTGGTAGGTGTTTAATTCGTTCCAGATTCTTATACCAAATTCGTTCCAGATTCTCGTTCCAGGTATTATACCAAACGTGTTTTCTCCATAAAGAAATAAGGAAAAATAATCCATTCCCATTAAAAAAAAATCTATTGTTATTAGCATATCATGCATGGATGGAGTTATAAGAAAATAATTTAAACACTGTTCAATACTAAAATACATATATTCAAGAGCAGTTAGATGAAACGAATACATTTAAAAAAATATACTACCTAAATTTTGTTATTCCATTTTCTTTTCGCTCTTTGGACCTGGTTGAAAATCACTCAATTGTATGTGTGCTAAAGATCTGTCCAGAAGAGTTTTGTTTCTGCCTTCTTCTCAGGATGACCAAGTGGCTAGCACTCTGGCCTTTGGTACTATAGGATTCGAATCTGGTGTGGCATGGATGTTTGTGAGTGGTTCACAATCCACGTTATCTAATTAGCCTAAAGTGTGCAAAAAAAAAAAAAAAAAAAAATGACCATAGAGTGACAAAGACAAACCAAATCTCCTCAGGATGTTGTCTAGAAATGTGATACTTTCTGCTCATTCCAGACAACACTATTAGGACTCGTCTGGGCTTTGTTGGGATGGTACCCAACAAAGCCACGAAGTGTTTGACATTCGGCAAAGATTTTGAAGCACACTAACCCTACTCCAGATAAAGGTCGTACACCAAACAAGCACAAATTTTCACATTCAAACAGGACGCATTGCAAGTTGAACTGATTCAAAGGAGACGTCTACTGATGTTCCGCCGTATTCTTAGTATGCGAAGCAGACATTTAGTAATAGCCCTTTTAAATGTGTGGAAATAACAGTAACAAATATACTGATGTACCTCCATATTCTTAGTACTTGAAATAGGCGTTTAATAATAGCCCCTTTTTAAATGTGGGGCGATACTTAAAAGGAATATGCATTTTTGAAATGTGTAGAAAGTGGCGAGTTTAAAGGCGACCCAAAGCGATAGTTTGAGCTCCGGTCGACGTCTCGATTTCTCTTTCTTTTTTCCTCCGCTATCGGAAATGAGCTGCGTAAATCTACTTGATGGATGACCCTTATAAACTGCCTGCTTCCGGAATTGGATGATGGGGAGGGGGTTACTACACCAGGGACTTTCTGTTAGCTGCTTCGAGGATTTGCGATCCGCAGGCTGGATTTTTTGAGGCATGAGATAGGCTTCGTAAAGGATATACTCGAAAAAGGAGACGCATTTTTTAACGTTTGAATCACGTGGTCGGTCAATATTTTCGTACTAGTAGGTTCCTTTATACAGCTTTAAGCTGAATTTCGTTTAAATAAATTCTAGGAAACCGATTTGGTTAGGATTACAAAAATGTTCTTGCTCTTAAATAGTAATTTTTAAACGAGTTTCATTCTGTTATAAACAGGTAATATCAGGTGTGCGGTGAAATTTTTTTTTCCATCTAAAATAAACATGTTTCATACGTATTTTTGTATGTTAAATTCGGGAAAAAATACACAAAAAAATTCTATATTGTAGTTTTCACCGAAATAGATATTTTTGTCTTGTATTTAAATTGACATTGAGTTCCCATCATTCCGCTGAAAAATTTCGTACCATATATCTAAACAGGATTTTTGGAATCAAACTGGGTTTCGCTTGTACTATAGTTCGACTTTATGTTCCGTGTCACTCGATCTTCTGCGTGCTTTTCCTGGACATTCGTCTTCGCTTTCTTGAAGAAGCTTGGCGTTTCTCGGGGGCAGCGCACCCTAACATGTTGGGAAACAGTGCTCACGCGCGTACTGCAATTTCGCAGATCTGCGTTATTCAATGCAGGAACTGCTGATGGAATCTTTGCGTCTACTCGTCCTTATTTTCCGTTTATTTATTGCAGAATTTGAGAGACACTTGATCTTAATGCTGAGCTTAATCCTACTTGTAACTTGAACACTTTCACTGCCGGTAGTTACTCACTGCGGAGAGTGATCGCTCCGTCGCAGAAACGGGTTTTTCCCGGAAGACGACTTGCTTCTTATAAGGAATAGTATTGAAAACCTGAGAAAATAGATTAAGTAGTATCCTGCTGATCGCCAAACAGCACAGAGGCCTTTCCTGAATGGCGCATTATAGGCCAGAGTGTAGTGTGAGGAAATGAAACTAAACAACGAAAATAAGTGACAAAAGGCATTCCATTCGCATGACACTTTATCGCTAACAAATATTTAATAGAAATGAATTACTATAAGTTGGTTGCAATGATAGTTTGACTGCAAACATGGGGAGGAATGAATTCTTCACTGTTGTCATAAGAGACATGACTCGGGTACTCGTCCAAACACTCAGCCAACACATTTGCAATTTCAACGTCTTTTAAAGGCTTATTAGATTGCATTTTTCTTTTTGTGAGGGGGCGTGAGGCATTCTAGCATAGCATTCTACGAAACTATCGTCTTCAGTTCATTTCACAAGACTTTTTAATAACTAATTGAGCTGTACATTTGAAACCACATAACTTTACCACTAGATTTTAACCCTTACTCCACGGCAATACCAGTAGACACGGGGCCTGAATGGTGGAGTGGCCATCGCTCGGTACCACAGGTTTCGGGTTCGAGTCCAGGCGGTGCCATGGATGTTTGTAGGGGTTCGGAATCCACTTTAAACCGCAAGGTCCCGGTTGTGATGGAGCACCCGTAGGTAGAAGTCTGACTTTTGCTCCGTGACGCTCTTACAGTCATAGGAGACCGGGACCTTGCGGTTTAAAAGTGGATTCCGAACCCCTACAAACATCCACGGCACCGCCTGGACTCGAACCCGAAACCTGTGGTACCGAGCGCCAGAGCGCTAGCCACTCGACCATTCAGGCCTTTCTGTGGTGTTGTTCCGAGCAATACGTGCAGTCAATGTTCATTTAAGGGGGAGGGTATGCCGACTCTTTCCGTTTGTTGCATGGATGGAAGAATCTTGCAGATTAATTAGAAACCGATGTACCAACAGCAGTTAGGTAGGATGCTATTCATTACTTGTTTGATTGAAGCGCTTTCCCTTGTTTTCTCTTTTAAAGTGGATTCGTAAGAAGACACTTATGACGTCACTTTGCATTGAGGTCATCGCTACCCTGTTGAGTTGGCTGTCAGGTAGGAGAAAGCAGACACATAAATCTAATGACTGAAAATAGGTTTAGAATACCTTTCGAAAGAGTCGTCGGAGTGAAATTAAAAATGTAAATGTTCATTTTTAGAAGAAAAAATTATAGATTTTAGTTGAAATGGCTCTCACTGTGTTTGTTAGCTGTAGAAAAATGTGTTTTGAAGTATCCTACGACCTTTAGACAATATGTAAATGAGCGTTTTGTGAATAAAAATAGGCAAATGAATTTTACACAAGGGTACACAATGTGAAATTGAATATTAATTTCGCATGCCGGCTAACTAAAATGCCATTCACTGGTCGAGGCCATGCTTTTGTTTTGAACCCGTTGAGATTGAGTCTTCTCAAAAATGTGCGAGAAGTCGAAATAACCTGCTGAGAATGAATTAGGGTGCAAGAAGTCGAAATTATAATTTTTTTTTTTCTGTCATGCCCTATGTAATCCACGTGAGTCCTGAAAAAGTTTCTATTGCCAGTAAGGAACAAAATGACAAAAATGAATGCGCATTAAAATTTATTTGATGGCTTTTTTGGAAATGTTCTCATTACTGATAGGAGATGGATTTCGAGAGTATCTTGCAAACGAAATAAGTGATACAAATTTATGCATCATAGTTTAGTATTCGATCGTGGCATATATAAATATATATATATATATATATTGCTGTTGTGAAATGTATTTTTTCTATTAAGCATATGAACACAAATGTTTTTAGTGTTGTCCTAGCTGCCGCTGAAGGTCACCTTCAGTTGTGCCTCAACTGCACGTACTGCTATTGCAGGCGAATGGATGTTTTTATTTTCATATGTGAGCTTTGGAGATTGGGGCGTAGAATTTTAATTTTTTTTTTATAACCATCCCTATATGTCATGGGTGAAAAAGAGGGTTTTCTAATATTTTGTCTACGACCTGTAGTAGTGCAAGGACAATTCTTGCCAAATGTTGAGAGAGTTGCTGTTTTTCCCGAGAGGACATTTTTGTATTTGCGTGTCGTACGAGAGAAAGTGTGGAAAACGTGTATTAAATGTGCGCAACTCTCGCTTGGGGTCACACTGGTCTTGCACACTAAATGAAAAACAAAAATTCTGTCATTCGACGAATTGAAATTTTGTTCTCAGAAAGCTAATCAACAGATGATTTTTCAAACGAATTTTTTTTTTCAAGTTGCGTCTCATTTTTTAATTTCTATATTTATTATAGTATTAGCCGCTTTCGTAACGATCATTTGCATATTTGAAGTCGATTTAAAAAAAAATAGGGTTGTAATGAAATGCAGTCCATGAAAGCACGCTGTCGACATTCGAAATACTTTCCCACGAATCTAGAGGAGCACCCGTTGAGCCGCGTGTTCGAAGGAATTTCGGCATTTTTCCATCTCTTCGGCCTGCATATGCTTGGAATTCTTTCTCGATGCTCACATTCCGCGAAGAATTTCATGACATTTCTTGAAGTGCGTCGTCTCTTGTTTGTGTAATGCCGCAAAAAATGCATCCCCAATCCGTCGAATGGTAAATCATGCACGAGTGGTTAACGGCTAGAATGCTTTTACAATTTTGTTGGTAATAGGGTTTTTAGGACTGTCGTTTTGATGGTTTAATATCCACTGAAAAGAGGTTGTATCCCCTGCGACCCCTTGTGACCTGCAAGTGAGCGAGGAGACGGAGGTAAAGAAGTGAGAAGAACTACCTACAGATGCTTGGACTGCATCTTCCCTTTTATAGAGGGGCCTGATGGCCGAGTGGCTAACGCTCAGTATCACAGGTTTCGGGTTCGAGTCCCGGCGATGGCATGGATGGTTGTGAGGGGTTCGAATCCACTTTAAACAGTAGGTCCGGGTCTGTTTAGCCCAAAGTGTGCAAGGTGATCGTAGAGATGTTACTTTTGACGGTGTGTGCGTATAAAATGGCAATAATTGTTTGTGTTACGATCCATTGTACTCTAGTCATAGGTCTCGATGACTCTCAATTGAAAGCGCGCTGAACAGAAAAGGGATTTCGATTTGCAATCGAAATTCCTTTTTGTTTCTTAGGAGTCATTGGAACTTGGCTCGGTGTGAATAGGACGAAAATTTTTTTTCCACCGTCGCTTCACGCGTTGGTGTGAAGGTGCCTTCACTGTGAGAGAGAAATGGCGCAGCTCGGATGGATGTTATGTTCGGTTTGCTTTTGGGCGGTTCTTTTTGTTTTGGGTCCTGCATTCAATTACTGCTGGGAATAGTGCGGACAAAAAGGTGTTGAAGGAATACAGTGGCGGATAATTTTGTTTCATGTTTATTCACTGCAAAGATTTTTTTCGTTAATTTTTGTACTATCCGTTCTGAGCATGATTGTGTCGGTATTTCAGCGTCGATTCGTTCAGCGGGAAGCGAGGCCGCGGGGGAATCTCGTTCAGACGGAACGCATTCTATTCCTTTTGCACGAGACCCATTCAGTCATGGGTGAACCGCAACTCGTTCAAATGTTATCCGAATCCAACAGAAAGACGCGAGGTTGTTTAATTTATTACTTAAAAAAAATGTCGAATGACGCACTGTCCTTCATCACTTTTGTAATAATTAGGCCGTTTAAATTGCATTTCATTAAAGATTGCTTTACGTTAACTGTGACAAATCGTATAAAGCTAATTTTTTATAAAATAAAATTAAATTAAAAAAAAAATCTCTTTAAAAATAAACTTGTTCCAAAATTAAATAAAAATATCTATACGAAATCTGAGTATTTCGTTCCATGAAAAGTTCTGAAGAAAGTACAATTATATACAGAAAAAAATGAAGCTACCATTGGACTGTATCATCTTCTCATTCAATAAAAACTGCAGGCGTAAGATCAACACCGTTTCGCTGTGTGGATGAGATAAGGGGGCAGTTCTTCACAATAATTTGAAGGAAACTATTCACGGGAATAACTGCAATAGACAACTATTGGGAGATAGGAGCGAGAGGCCTGAGTCGTGCAAAGATGGGCGCATGATGGAATGGGAATCTTCTGTGGTTCATAGACTTTTGTAAAATTTAAAAGCATCTTAAATGTTCAGCCGAAAGAAGAGCAGTCAGCCGGCAAGGATGGATATGTGCAGTTTTGAGCTCGAAGACCTAAAATCTTTCTCCAACCTAGCTTAGATGTTGCCTTGCTGCCAGCCACTAGTAAGAGGGTACGGTAAGCGCTCTTTCATCTGACATTCGATGGTTCGGCACTTTCTAAAAGTCCGGCACGGATCGAGCCACTCGCTTTCTGATTTTTTTTTCCGCGTGGATTCGATTGCTTGTCGATCTTGACCACCTGGTCGCGACACACCATGACTCACATTTTTCGTTGTGTCGTGATCGTATTGGTCTGTCTTCATTTCAGTGTTGCCTAGAACTGATAAATCTGCAGAATTCGTAACGATTTTTTTTTGAAGAAAAAAGATATTTGTATTGGAAAGAATGAGGGGAGTGAGTAGAATAGGAAGAGCGCCGGGTGACACGACGTTTTCTGAACCAGTCATTCCTTGAACCCGAGCTCTGGTTTCACGATTGAAGGATCGCACCTGTTCCCGGGTGATGGATTGGACTGTCCGCCCCCGTCTTTTGACAGGCGGCAGCTGATCGGGAGGAGAGGGGGGGATTGTGTTCGAAGTCCCTTGTGAGCGTTATTGCGAACCCAAACTCTTAGCCTCGTTAGAAGATACATTGTACTTTTTTTTTTAGCCATTGCTCCACCCGAATAAACGGGTGTTCAGTGTTTTTATGCACACATTTCTATGCTTCCTATCTTTATTAATTAAAGAACCGGAATCTCTATACAAGCTAGTGTTGCACAATAATGAATGACATTTAACATTAAATATGCAGTGTTATATACAAAAACCTCCTATAATTTTTATAACGGAAACTTGAAGAAGAAATTTATTAGTTTACGCTGATTTCTGTTCTTCTTCGAGCTTCCTATTACAAAATTATAGGAGGTTTTGTGACTACTTTTAATTTTTTTTTTCTTGATTTAGTGAGATATATTTAGTTTCTGAGTATTTTTCAAAATAGACGTGGCCAGAATCATTTCAAATCATAGAAATCGAATACGAAGCTTTCTCGCTGTTTATTTTAATATAAGAAACTGCGTTAAATGTGTTTTCCCTTCGCTGTTAAAAGTTTGATATTCACATAAAAATGCACCTTCTAATGTGGACTCAAATTTTTAAAATTGTTTTGAGTAAATAATATGGAGTAGGATTTCTTCTGAATGGGCCCTTACCTATCTTACCTGCTTTATTTTTCATAAATTTATTATATTTTTATTTTTTTTTTAAATATATTTTCTAAACTAAACATGTGGCAGAAAATGGATGTCAAATTTAAAATCATTAATCATTACCGAAAAATGATGGATTTATTTATTTTCATGAGCGAAATAAGTTTTTGAAGTTGATGCCATTTGTATTCGTGATGTGTTTAGCGCATCTTTTGAGACGATGAATCATCCCATTACTGCTGCTCCGCCTTTTCGAAAGGGAGAATGATCTATCAAGGAAAATGTGCGAAGAATGTTTTTCCAACAACCAGGCTTCTTCCCCACTCAGAATAGCTGTTTTCGTAACACATTCTCTTAGAATGTTTAAAAAATGCACGCTAAAAACTCATTTACAACCGTTATCGTGCTTTGGAGGAAAGGGAGGGAGGGAGGGGGGGGGGGGATACGCAGCTTTCTGATAATTCATAGAAATTTTTAAATTTTGCTAAATCATATACTTGCATGTGAAATGCTAATAGTTAAACATCCATAAATATTGCGATTGAGTTCTTTTTTCGTGTTATGGATCCTTTAAAGGCAGAAAATGGAATATAATTTTTATAATGCTATCTGATTTTTTTTTTTATTTCTTAGTTTTAGTTCAGTAGTAAACAATTCCACTTCATCCAACATTTTTGTTGGTGTGTTTTTTTTTGTTGGAGGTGTTTCTTTGCGATTATTTCACCTTCGTTTAGTTTGAGTGCTTTAAATTGTTCAGTTGCTTTGTTACTTCCATAACACAAAAAAAAAAAAAAAAAAAAAAGTGTCTTGCAATGGAGGCGCCAACTCAGTAAGTCACATCTTATCTTTTGACAAACAAAATAGTTTCGCAGCTAGCGCATTCTCTATCTTATTCTCAAACTGGAGAACGCGACGCTATCCTACAGATTCATAATTCTGTAGGATGAATTCATAGTTCTGTAGGATATCTCACCTTCAAAGAATTATTAATCTATAGCTAAAAAGCTTGAAGAAAAATATGCAACTACATTTGAAGAAACACACACTTCAAATGTTATGAATTTAAAATGGACTGATTCGTAAGGAATCCCTGGTTCTTTTTTAAATATTCAAAACGCAGATTCTTTTCGCGATAACGTATGAATACCGTCCAGAAGGGTTTTTTGCTTCTATCCAACACCGAGTCAAAACCATGTAGACGCCATATTAGTCAATTATAATAGAATAAAACAAAGCTGCTTATGTCTATTATAGTTATAATGATTATTGTATGAATCATATTGCATGTATTTTTAAATTGGCAAAAGAATATATATATATATATATATATTGTTGTGTAATATGGATACGACGACTAAATACGTTTTCCAAAATTTATCAAATTTTATCCACCGAGCACCTGATTCATTAATGATTATTTTTCTACTTAATTATCATTTCTCTTTTACATTCATTATGTAACTGAAAGTTAGGGTGCCCATTCTCCGTCGCATTCCTTAAAGTGTCCTTTGACTTTGCCAGCACGAAAAATATTGAATTTTATTTGCATAACAACAGTGCAATCTTCTTTTCGTTGAGGAGCGACTTCACGTTGACCCATTTGATTGGCTTTCGTGACTCATTTCGGTGCTGTCTTAGGAGGGTGTTCATTCACGAATATTTATTCGTGAAGTTATATTTACTATGGACCACTGACAGCATCGGACTCCAGGATCGATTTCATCTACAAAGAACTTTCATGCGTAAAAAAAAAAAAAAAAAAAAAAAAAATACTGTTCATTTTATTGAATAAGACATAACTTCACGAAAAATATTATTGATACCGAAGTATTTAGATGCTTTTTCAATGCAAAAATAAATATTTGTAGTTAATGTTGAATAATATAATATTACTTTTAGTTTTCGATATAAAAATAATCCTGCTTTCCCTTCATTGCTGAAATAAAATAAAAATAGCTGAATATGTATGTGATGTTAATGATTCTCATGGAGATGGCAACCGAACTTTCCCTGAGGATGTGTGATGAGATGCGCAAAAATGGCTTTAAGAAGGATGGGGTTCAAAAAAATAAACACACCGCTAACTGAAGAATGGTTAAAAGACATGTGGGTTTTGAGAAATGTCTTTGCATGGAGAATCTCTTGTAATGATGCATAGTAAAGCAAGAACTCTGTGTTGCAGTTGGCGATGTGACAGTACGGGACACCTTCCTGATCACGGTGACGAGCGGCCAACCGGATATGACTCAGCTGTCCGGCCCCTGCCTCCAGAACCAGACGCCCACCAGAGCCACCTCCGCTGTCCTCCACAACAACAACAACAACAGCTCCTCCACCACCAAAGTCGCCCTCGAGAAAGAAGGTAACTCTCTCTGCTCCAACCCCGAATTTCAGTGTCAACCTGCAAATACACTTCTGCACTGAAAACGAAGCACTTCTGCAGTGATCCGATCCTCTCGACATTTCGCATGCTACGAATGAACATTCGCAAACTCATGAGTTATTAGAAAGCGTCGTGAGACTCGTAGCGCATCGTATGGACAGGGTAGGCCGCTGGATTCAGGCATGACAAATCGTGGCAGCTCTGGAGCATCCATAAAGGAATACCTTGCAAAAAGTATCGCAGGATGATGACATTGTGAACCTTCACCGCTTTTTACAAAGGCGTATCGCCGCCAGAGGAGATTTAACTCATCATCTACCTGAACGTTCAATGTACGATTGCTAGCATTTAATGGGGCCTATGGCCTTGAATTTTTAATTATTTCATTTTCTGTGTAGGGTCTTTAAGCATATTTAATTTAAATAAAAAACAGTCACTTCCTTGTAAATCGAAGTTCGGAATGTGATTGCACCTCGTCTGTTAGTATTGTCTCACGTTGAACAAATATTAAACTGTAAGAAATAAAAAACAATTTTTTTTTTTTCTAATCCTTATGAAAGGTCTCTTCTGGTACAATCATATCTTGTGTATTTTATCATTTGATTATTGATAGTTGATTGTTCGTACTTGTTCTTTGAATGAGTCGGGCGTTGCTCCAGCTTGATCTTATCTTTTTTTGGATGAAATATTTTAAAATAAAAAAAAGTTCTTCCATGTAGCTGTTTGTGTTTTAAAAGAAATTGATTAGTTTTTGTAGCAAGCTAATGTGTTGCAGAAAGAATTTCACGATAATACATTCTCCCATTATTTATCCACTGCTATGAATGCAGCAAGTGTTATGGAATGATCCATGAGTCCGTACGGAATCGACCGAAATATTTTGAATCTGGAGAATGGGAGAATGAAACTAAGTGTTAAGGAATTAAGTATCCTTTATCTGTTAATTATTTTTGATTCGCTAGTATTAAAATGCAAACTAAGGTTTTTAGTGTGAAATCAAAAATAAGCGATGAATAAGTTTAACAATCTTGTAATAAATACAGTCACAGCTTAATACTGATCACAGCGAAGGTTTTTTTTACCTTTCAAATAAGTATTTTATGATTTTCTCATGCCTTAGAAATTATGTTTTTGAGTCATATTTGTCGTATATGTAAAAATCAACAGATTTTAATAAATATTTTCTGGTGGCACTCTTTAATCTGGCACATTTCAGACCACAGTCATTGTGGGTGAGCTATTATGCCGAATTATCGAACATCCTAGTTTTAACGGGAATACCACAGATAACCGTTAAATTTTTATCTACAGTGATTTAAGAAAAAGACAGATATCTAATGTGTAATTTTACGCACTTTCTGGACCCGTGTAGATACTACAAATATCCAATCCAGTATCTCTTCATTCTAGCATTTACGAAATCAAAATGCATGCATTGAATTGATTATTCTTGTATTGATTAAAAAACACAGCATACAAATAGTTATTATACAACGATGGTTAAAAGCTACAGGTTGCTGTATGGCAAGGGGGGGATATACCCATGAGCGTTACTGTTTTAAAAAAAGTATCGAATCGTGTTGCTTCCATGATTCAAATCGCTTCTTCAAAAAATCAATGCGAATTTATACACACATTTATGAGTTCTGCAGATGTATAAGTTTTAACCCGTACTGAAAGGAACACTGATAAATAATGGGAACACCTCGAACGATCGAATGCTGGATTAAATGGTGCTGATTGTAATATGTTTCCTGCACCCAAAAGAAACTATTGTCAAGTTTTGAAAAAAAAAAAAGAAATTTATTTTTAGATTTCCATTTTTGCTTACTGTTTCAAGGAATAGTCATGTTGCATTTAAAATCTTATCTTTCTATTGCACGTGAATTTGGTCAACTGGGCTTTTAAACTAGCACGTCATTGTAACTGCATGCGAAAAAAATTTTTTTGTGTGTGTGTGTGTGTGTAGCTTGACTTAAAGTATCACCAGCAGCTCATTCTTTTCTATCCCCTTTTCGCAGCGTGCGAGCTCAGACGATTTTCGCCAGCCCCACTGATCCGCCCCACGAAGAGGGCCCCGCCGCAAAGGATGCCATGAAGGACCCGAAGATCCACTCGTTCGTCAACAACAACGTCCACCGCGAGATGGCGGTGGACGTCCCGGATTCCTTTGTGGCCGTCACCAAGACGGCGCCCCGGTACCCGCCCCCGCGAAGGAAGCCGCCCCGCGCACCTCCTGACACCTCCAGCCTGAAGAAGAACGGCCTCTACCACTTCACCGCGGAACCCGCCACGCCCAACCACGTGCGCTCCGTCTCCTCCCAGGACGGGTGCCCCGACGCTACCCCGGAGAGGCGGACGCCCCCCACGCCCCGCATCTCCGAGCTGATGGGCAAGGCGGGGGAGCCGCCCCAAGAGGAAGAGAAGCTCATAGAGCTCAACCAGCTGCACAGGATCAGGAAGTACCAGGTGGGTGGCTCTTCCTTACTTCTGTTAACCTTTCCATTTGAATGTGATCATCACCAGGTCGTGATTGGAGGCATGGAACTATTTCTGTTGGGGAAATACGTCTATCCGAACATTGTTTCGAGTCCTGACAATATTTCGTGAAGTTTTTACATATTTTATGTGAGTCATTTTGAAATCTCAACAAATAATCCGATTGCCAAGTAGAACGCGTCTTGTATCTTCCATCTCTACCAGTGTGGGTCGTTGAATAGAACTCGAACTTGGATCTTAGGTCAACTCTTCGGGCACTCAATTTTAATGGATGTCCTATGTGCAAATTGGACTGTTCGTCGAATAAGCATCTTAGCACCCAAGAAGTTCTTTCCCACCACGATAAGAGCCAGTTGAAGAGTCGCGAGGCACATTTTTCACCACGGCCTAAGACCAAGATGAAATTGCAGTCCTGTTATCCAACATATCCCCTTTATGAAATGCCTTCACTTTATTAAACTTATGGTAGATGGAAAACGTGTTTACTTTTGAAATAAACTGGTTTATTAACACATCAGTTTAAAACTGTTTTTTATAAAACTTCTTTTTCTTTCTTTTTCTTTCTTTGCGGCGGCAGGGAGGAGCTGCGAAAGCGGAAGGAAGACGAGGAGCGCCACGCCCAGGAGGAGGAGTTCCTCCGCTCCTCCCTGAGGGGCTCCCAGAAGCTGCGGGCCCTCGAGAAGCGCGCCTCCTCGGGACTCGAGAACTCCGCCTTCCTGCTGGAGGAAGGGGACGCCCCCGCCGCACCCCCACCCGACGGCAAGCTGGTGGCCAGCGAGCCCGACGGAGAACCCCCCGAGCTCACCAAGCTCTACGGTGAGTAAAGCTGTTCCTGGTGAGAACAGTGCCTTTCTTTCTTTTCCCTCGTGTATACCTTCATGCATATGCCCACGAACATGTCAAATTGATACATTCTTACAATTTGTTTTACACTTGTTTGAGTTAACACTGACCCCCTTCATGACATCGCAATTGAAACGGAGTGTGATGTCTGGAGAGTTCGCGCTCTGCCTCTTCAAACTTTATGGGAAATATTTCCTGCTCTGCTGTGCCTCTACTTTTTGCACTCTTCTCAGAAATGGAAGTGAGGTGTGGCATATTATCACTTCTGCTTTCGTGTCTGGCGACGAAGATTTAAAACTCAAGGATCTTTTGTACAGTATAATCTCTATGTAATATGCCATGTATCAATAAAATGAAATCTGGTGTGGGATATATTAAGCCGAACCAAAGGGTGTTCAAGTTGCGAAAACTAGTAGTGTAATATAATACGTTAAATAACTAGTGGTGTGATTTAACCGAAGATGAAATATATTAGGGTGAAGATACCATATCGAATGCTAGGATTTGTATTTTACTTAATTTCATATCTCAAAACTTACCTTAATTTAGGCTACAAAACAGGGCATTCGTACAAAGATGTTTATTGAGCGACGCAAAACATGAAACAGGAGGATGGATAAAAGGAAACACAAACAAAGATAGATATAAATATCTTCAGATATAAATGCACCCAGAAAAGCGAGATTTATGCTAGAAAAACCCAAACTTTGATAGTGAATATCTTTCTTAATACCAACCCTCTCCGGAAGCAAGGGCTGAACGGTACTGCATTGTACCAGTCACTTAGCATACGAACTTTCCTTGCATAGCCTTTTGCGTGTCTGTATTATCCGTTCCGTAGCAGAAGCAACAGTGAATCTTGGATGGGGCGCTGTCTTGTTTCAAAGTCTACTAAATCGCAAGAGAACCGACCATCTGAAAAAAAGGGGTACTTTGGGCACACTGCACTGTATCGGCTTGGAAAGTATGGCAGGAAAGCATTTAGCAACGTCAACCTGGGGTTGCGATTTTGAGAGCGTAATCCTTCTGCCATTAATTCCCCGGAGATCACTTTCGCTATTTTGCATCATTATTCGTGAATCGAGAATCTATTGCAGAACAGCTGTTTTTAAACCATCTCGTAGTGTATTTGTGTCGTTTGTTTATTTGTGCAGCTAGATTTGGGTATAGTCAAATGGAGACTCACGTCCAAGAACACATTTATTTGGACGGCACAAATAGCACAATTTCATTTAATACGCATCATAATTCTGCTTTAAAACATTATGCATTTGTGGAAGGATTCCACATGTAGCTCTCGGGATGAGAGCTCGTAACTGACGGCAGCGCCTGTCTTGCCGTGCGTCCTCTAGGGCGAGAGACTCGGGGGGCTAACTGATGATATCTTCCGAACGCCGCAAAGGGTGCTCTTTCAGTGCTTAGGAGGAACCACGGTTACACTAGTTGTTTAGTGATGACTAGCACCCTTCATCCAAATAGACTCGATGTAAAATTTCATGCACTTTCAACTATGTTTGTCAAATCCATTACAGATTTTTCATTTGTTGTTTAATCTATGGAATCTGTTGTATATCTGTGGGTAGTTATTCACTTGGGAATTTTATAGGAATATTTTTTTTGTCTAAATTTAAATGCACCATTAAAATGGCATTAAGTCATTATTTTTCCCCCAGCTTTATTCTTCTTAGCCATAAAGACAGGTGACTTTAATGATAATGAAGTTTATGAATTTTCGTTGTTGAAAGCAGTCGATCACAGGAATGAACATTCAAAATGATTTAAGGTACTGGCTGAATTGACCATGCTAGAATAGTTGCTAGAGTTTCTACAGTGCGATGGGAAAAGTACACATTCCTTCGAGACTATTTTTTACAGTTTCTTATTAAATTGTCTTGTGGTCCTTTTTTTATGGGGCCTGTTTTCAAATTTCTAAGACCAAAGCGCAAAGGGTAGGTCATTACTATTTTTTTTTTTTCTTTCTTTTAACATCTGTACTAAATTTTAAAATATAAGTAAAAGTTTCCAAATAAAGTGCGCAATTAAGTGTTGGCGAAGGAGGGGGGATGAAATTGCAGGAAGCAATATTTTCATGAATAATTGGTAATAATAATAATGGTTTTTAATCGTATGTGTGTGTATCGCAAAAAACAAAAATTAATATTTATTTAAAGTCAGTTTACGATTTATGAATGTTTTCAGTAACTCGGCCTATTTAGACTCAAATGAGTGTGTCTAACTCGTGACAATGTGTGCCACTGGTGAGCGAAGGAGGGCTGAGGTTCAATCCGCTGGCGGCTTTGTTGTAAACACTGTTTCAAAAAACGTGGGGACTCTGATGTTCAGCCTCTTACCTCGTGAGTCAGACTACTTGGTGGAGTTTTCGGTTTTCTCTCATACGATACACAAAAAAGGGAGTGGAGGGCAGTGCCTTCCGGGTGTTCCCTAAAAGTCCTTCCCGGAAGGCACTGCCCTCTTTCTTCAGTGACACAGAGCAGAGGTCAGACTTCTACCTACGGGTGCTCCATCACAACAGAAGCTGCCCCTCTTTCCTCCTTCCAACAAATTTAGTGTTTTTGTTGAATTTTTTCTACTGCATTTTTTTAAGAGAAAACTCCGACGATGTATGGATATAGTTGATCCATGTAACCAAAACTCAATAAAAATACATTTATATTAAAGTTAAACATGATAGAAATTGGAGCGATTCTGTCCAATTCAATATGATCCAATCCCATTATAGTGAAGTCTCACGAATTAATTAAGTTTTTAATTTGAGTATTTTTTTCTAAATCCGGTTTTTGAAAACATTGGTCGACTCAATCGATGGGGAAATGCTTTTTAGTATCTATTGCATTTTAAATCACGGCAAAACAGGATTTAATATTTCATAAATTATTTTATTTATTTATTTATTTTTTTAATTATTCATTTGAGTATGGGTACCGTGATACACGACTCAGAATTTCTGAGCGTGATTCATTATGATTGCATTTGGCTTTTTTTTATTTTAGTGTTGTTACGCTCTACGCGGCCTGATGGCCAATTGGCTAGTGCTCTGACCTTTGGTACCACAGGCTTCAGGTTCAAATCCTGCCGGTGGCATGGATGCTTGTGAGTGGTTCGAATCCACGTTAAACTGTAGGTCCCGGTCTAATGAACCTAAAGTGTGCACAAAGTGACCGTAGAGGCGACAAACCAAACTTTTACACTTTACCTTGAATTGTTTGGGATCTTTCATCTGAAGACTGATTTTCACTTATTGAATGGCCGATTACGAAGAAAAAGATGGCTTTATGCTTTGGTTAAATAATTATAACATAAGTGGGAATGTACGAATCTTAAAAATCTCGCCATTTTCAATCTATAGTTGAATGTTTCAATCGGTAAAAGTGTGTTAATAATCAGTTAGGAAATCTTGTTTGAATGCAAGTGTGTCAACCCGCGGTCCGCCTTGAATATTTTTCCAGCACCATGAGATGTATCACACTTTTACAAGATATACTTATTTTATAACGGCCAAAATAGTGGAAACCAATGCATTTAAAAATACATTCCTCTATTCAAAAATGAACTGTCGAAATGATGAGATAGAATGGACTTTGATTTTAAAAGAATATTCTTGCGAATATAGGACAGACAGTGCCTGTTTTATTGATGGGTTTACAGTCATGAGTTCGCAGAATAATTAGATTATATTCTGCGAACTCATGATGAGCTCGCATCTTGGAACATCTAATATATCAAGTTCTATATTTCACTTTAAGTGACCGCAGTAACCATCCCTAGATGCGCGCAGTTGTGCTTTTTATTATTATTATATTATATATGTTCACATGTAAGAATAATAGTCAACACAATTATAACTCATAATGTTTCACTCCCAAAAAATGCCTCTAGTGGGTCCAAATCTAATGTGGGGATATGTAATTTTATATGCGGCCCGCGGAGTGATGATGCATTTCCAAAATGGCCCGCAGGATCATTTGGTACGGCCACCCCTGTTATAGAATATGCTTTTATCTTTTTGCAAGCAAATTAAATATCTTTTAAGCTGGTGCACATATTGAACCACCCCTGCTTCAATGTGAAATTGCGAATTGATTACTGTTAGAAGTGGGCGATGCGTAATGGATCAGAATTTCTTGCAGTGCGTTCGTTTAATCGCACTGCATTGATAGAACCCCGATAGATAGAGCGGGAAAAAGGCATTATTGGAGAAGGCGCTGCGGCGATAAGCCGAGTTTACTTAGGGTTTCTTTACCTTATTTCTGAATTTCTGGTCCGAGAGAGGCCGCTTGGTCTCAGTACGCTGTGAAATGCGTTTCCACTTTTATGCGAGATTCATGTGCCGAGTTTTAACCAATTTTTTGAGATCTGTTTGCTGCTGATGAACTTGCTTTCAATTTTAAAATTCCTTGTCCCAATGTCTGTGCATCTCATCTATCTAGTGTGACTCATTTCCCTATTCGGAGGGTGGATGCATTTTTGAAATAGTGAACAGTGTGATCTAATCGCGCCTATTTCTTCTTTTTTCCTTTGCGTCTCTTTTGTATCGAAGCTTTAGATAACTGCCGGCTTGTGACACGGCGAAAACGTGAAGTTTTTCAACGTGGAACGGAATGTGCTGAGGTAAGTGGCGATGCAAGTTATTTTAATAAACAAAATAAATTCACACAGGCAAAGATTGACTGCTGTATACTACTTGCTTATTAGGTACTGTAATTTTTTTTTTTAAAGTATTATATAAGTTACAAGAAAAACTATATGAACTAGATTTTCACATTTTAACGGAACTATCTCTGTACGAGTCATTTATGTTGTGAATGTATGAGAGAGCCGTCACATGGTGGCTGGAATCTATTTAATGTGTGAAATAATAATTTCTGTTGTTCAAGTGAGAGGGGGAGGGGGGGGGCGTCTGAATGAGTTTCATGTCCGTTGTCATTCCTTCTTTCGTTCCCTTGTAGTTTAATTTTGCATGTGAATGTGTTTACTTTACCAACATTTTACCAGTTAATGCATTTTCAAAATTTCCAAACGGCTTTGTAATGTGCATTTTTTTTTCTTTTCCTTATGGGTGATTCTAAACGTTAAACCTATATATAATAAACTGAAGTTGTTGCTAATGTGGAACGATTCGTTTTGCATAGATCTCTTTTAAATGTAGGAACATCCTGTTTCGTTTCTTTTTTATTCTACAGATTTAAAATCGCCCTTTGGTTCACTCTAAAACAACGGTCCTTTCCGTTCTGCGGATTCCGTGCGAATGTAAGAGTGAAAAAAAAGTTTTCTTAAAATATTTCTTATTTCATTTTTTTTTTTTCATGTGTTCATTTCCTGCATAGTATCATAGTCGTACGAAATACATTTCTTTCTTTTATATATTCAATTCATTTTAATTTTGATCGATGATTAATCTATATCAATTTTTATTCATAGTATCATAAAACTATTCTATATAACCAGCGACAACAGATTCCCAACACTTTTATAGAAGTTTCTCTGGAAAAGTTTATTTTCTATTTATTTACTCACGAAAAAAAAAAAAAAAAAAAAAAAACCACAAGCGCAAGTAATAACAGTAATAAAAATAAATACGATAACACCTTGAAAGGGCCCTTTGTATGACTTAAAGATTACAACACCTTATTCCATATTTAATTGGAAAATAGGGAACGAGCTGATAGTATCCGGATATAGCACATAACAATTTATTTTCCTATGCCAGATCTTGTTGGATTAATATTTAGATTCCACGGGGAAAAAAAACCTTAGAAAAAAAAAAATGAACTAATCCATGAGATAACATGAGCAAGTGCGATATCGGTGAACGTGGGGTTTCAATTTTTTTTGTGGATTTTTCATGCAATTGGTTTGGCTAAAAACGTTCCACTGTTAAAATTTCATTTAAATTCAAACCCTTTTTTGTGCACTGGATAAGGACATCAAAAAATATCCTTTAAACTTCATATAAGTAAAAAATATTATTCACTGTAAAATATATTATTTGTAATACATTTAAATAAAATTCTTTTTACACGGTCCATACGCGCCGCATAAAAAAAAAGTTCCGCATGCTAATCGAAATCTCACGATGTAGGTAAAACTGGATCTTCCAAAGATGTAAAGTGGAACCAACACAGGGAAATTTTTTTGAATGTTTCACTTGCTTGTATAGATTCCAAAACGTGCATTTCAATTACAAGTGCGCAATTTTTTTTTATTTTTTTTATGGAACGGGTTTTGCACTTTCATCACTGGAAGAGCTTACCCTGCATCTACTTCTACTCCACACCCCATCACTGTGCCTAGAGCTGAGTTGCTCCTTTACAGTTTGGGAATGATAGGGATGACAAATCTGATTGGGCTCCGTTACGCTCTACGGTCCTATGAGACCGGAACCTATAGCTTGAAGTGAATTCCGAATCCCTACAAACATGTATGGCACAGCCGAGACTCAGACCCGAAACCTGTGGCACCGGCATAGGTAAACCTAGACATTCGGCTATTCAGACCCCTCTAACCTCCATCCAATAACGTTTGTGGTCGTGGGATGGAAGGCATAACGTCGGGTGGGCCATCTGTCAGATTCTTTTTTTTTTAATTTGCATGTTATTTTGACAGCCGTCTGTTATTTTCCTTTTAAATTATGTTTTTCAATAATTTTTATTCATAATATGCATTGGATGGAATATTTTTTTCACATGTACCGCACAAAAAAAAGGTTTGAGTGTATTTGGCAGCAACAGTCGGCGTTTGGGGAACCTCCAAGCCACCCGAACTCTGCATATTAATAGCCATTGAAACGAAATTTCGTAATGACAGCATTTAAAATCACCTTGAATTGTGATGGAGGGAGGGAGGGAGGGAGCAGGAAAAGGAGGGTCAAGGCCAATAAATCTCAAGTGCAAGATGATTTTAAGTGAGCGGTCCACGGATCGATTGATGGGAGTGCCAATTGAGGCGAGGGAGGAAGTATCCAGTTAAGGCCTCAATGGCGAGGCGCCGCAGTGTGGTGCCAAGAAGTGCCATGCAGAGTGTATGTTCTCCTATTCGCATGTGCTGTCTGAGTGGATGCGTCGTGTGAGTATGGGCGAAAATACTTTTTTTCTTTTTTGTTTCGATTCCGCTGTTGGGTGAGGGGCACGGTAGGCGAGGGATCTATATGTGTGCTGTTTGTCGGATTTCAGGTGCATACTAAATGGATTGCTTCGATTTCATTTCGTTTACAAAAAATTCAATGAAAAAAATAATAATGGATATGTTTATAAGTATCGCTATTGGATAAATCAAAGCCCAAATGAATTATCTGATTGCCTAGTCATAATTTCAAATGCGTGCCATAGGATTGTTTAAAACTATCATAAATACATTTTACTGTTCAAATAGGACAAAATAGATTGAAAATGATTTCATTGGAGCTCTGATTTGTTATTATTGGTCCATTCTGTCTCAACTTGTTATGGCGAGATTATAAGTATATTTACCTTGATGTTTATGGATGGATGTTTTTATGTCAATTTCCACATGACATAAGATCCTTCTTTTCATTAAAAAAAAAAAAAAAAAAAACTATTTCTTTATTGGAAAATACTTAAAAGAATTTCAAAAGTAGTATTGCAGATTTTTAGGTCCAGAAAACTAAATCTTTTAATAAATATTTCAGCTCTTATTTATCAGTACAGAATACATATTTTCATAAAAATGTGTTATTTCACGTCAATTCAAAAATTTCTCTTATTAATTTTTTTTTATCATTGGATTTTGATTATTACATTAAAAAATGGAAGAAGAAAAATAGTTCATAAATTTTCAAGATCGATATAATGTTAATCCATTGTTTCAAGATGAACTTGCATATTATTAATACCTTCTGTGGATCCAACAAGAATTTACCTATTATAAAAATGATAGTTTGTTAAAGGGTCAATGACTGATTGCATTTTTAATAAATATAATATCTCAAAAACAGGATTTTTAGTTTGAACAAGAAAACCAATATGAACTGGTGGATAGCGTATTGAATTTCAACCTACGATAGTCAGGTTCAAAACCAGAGACATACGAAGCATAACCGGGGAGGATATAATAAATCCGTAGGTTTAATGCCCTTCCATTGAACTCGAGTAAAGTACGATCCTCTCTTGGAAATGTTGGTTCAAAATGAATGGCAGAATATGGGTGCAGTAAATCAAGCTTTCCAGTGAGGCACCACCCTAAGTAAAGTTGAATCTGCTGCATATCTGTCGTTCTAGTTAGACGGGGGCCAAAGTGATCGCCGTCTGACGATAATAATAGTTTCAATAGGAAAAATCTATGCCTTTCCTATTTCGAAATATTGAAACAGCGATTATGATGTTTAAACCTTTGGAAATTCGCTTTAGAAATGTTAAGCTCAAATGCAGTAATTCAGAAAATAGTACAATAGTTTGGCCTCTTGTTTTTATTTTTATTCCCTTATTTTGTTTGCATTCCAAAATTAGAACTATTTGACAAAATTTTAGCCACTACATTGTTCTTACGTTGTTATGTATGTATATATTTATTTTTTAAAAAGTATTCTCTGCTCAAAGTAGCATAATACATAGTTAAACATTTTCTTGTATAATAATACATAAAGTTGCACGATAGGTTAGTACGTCGGTGTAATCAAAGATTATTCGTTTGCATATAAACACAAATAAATGTTGTTTTTTTATGACCAACAAAAACATGTTTCAAAGAAAATAATGAATAAAAATTTTATATATATATATATATATATAATGTTATCCTGTATAATTTTGCAGTCTCTAAAGTATTTGAGCTTTAGTCCTTTTCTGAAATTTTCCGCTTCTACTCAAATGAAAAAAAAAAAAAAAAAAAAAAAAAGAATGCTTGTCCATAAATAATGAATGAAAAAAAAATATGTAAAAGATTTACCTCAATTTGCCGATGCTTGATTGCATATTTAAGGAATAGGAACCTAGAGAATATTAATGCCTTGTCGATATTTAGGGCAGCATAGCGTCATTATTTATGAATATTTCGTAGAATAAAAATATTGTCGTGTCTCTTGCAGAACCCGCAACTCTTCTGGACACTCTGCACAACCTTGAAGCTGGCTTGGCGAAACTGGGCTTGAGCGAGAGCATGGTGGAGCTGGAGAAGCTCTTCCACAACCCCGAGTTCCAGTCCCTGCTGACGCTGCACAACAAAGTGCAGGACCTGAGCTGCTTCAAGTGTCTGCCTACTCCTGTCTGCGCAGATGCACAAGTCATCTCACTAGAGGTCAGCCTTCATGTTGCTCTTCAAATCTTTATATTGTAATCACATGTTCTTTACATAGGAATAATCTTGGAATATGATAATTCAAGTGATGATAGAGAAAATGTATTCTGATAAATAACATATAAAAAGTTTTTATTAAATATATTATTTTGTAAAGAATAAAATTTTATTTTGAAAATAGTCTTAATACTGCTTGGAAGAAAAAAATGAAATTTTCTAATGTTTATTTTGTACTTTGATATTATTTACTGAGAAAATTTATTAATTAAACTGAATTGGACACCTTTTTCCTTATGAATGCCTAACTATTTGTGAAAATACTTAAAAAATACCTTTCTTTAATAAAATAAATGTTGCAAAATAGTATATAAAAATTGTTCCAGTGTCAAATTCAGTATTGTATAGCATTAAATACTTCTGGTTCTCACCCAAGACTGTTGTGTTGCACAGGTGGTTCGAGCCTTGCAAGACGTGCCTTCGAAGGACGCCAAAGAGCTTCTGCACCTGCTGGGGAAGCACCCCTTTGAGAACCTGATGTTCTGTCACGACAAGGTGGCCGCCAGCCAAGTGGTGCCCGACATCTCTGAGGAGGAGGAGCTGCTCGCCAGGCTCTCCCAGTACACAGAGGAGAGCATCAAAATAGTCCGCATCGAGAAGACCACAGAGCCACTGGTGAGGCTGAGACTTTCGGGAATTCATAGGGTTTCACGTAACAACAGGAAAGGGTTCAGTTTACCTTTACTTTCACATTATTCTACAAAAAGGAGTCTTGTGATGCAACTCATTTCATAAAATTTGCATTTAACTGGCTAGCAACATTCATGTTATTTACATTATTGTACTTTCAAATGAAAAATTTTTTTAAAGAAAACTGTACAAGAACAATGAATGAAAAGAGTATATGATTTCTTTAAGTATGAGAGAGTAACCTTATTTCCTAAAAAAAAAAATTTTTGTGTTGCTTTATTATAAGCACATCTAATGCTTAATAACTGGTAATATAATTTTAGTTTTATAGTTTTCTAAGAATAGTGCTGTTACGATGTTTAGAAATTTATAATAAGATAAAAAAAATCATTGTTATAATGTTTTGCGATAAGTATTTAGAAATTATTTGTACTGCCAACTTAAATTATTGTGAAAGCAAATTTACATTCATTTTCTCTTTAACAGCTTCTTTTTGCTTGATCTTTTTACTTTGACATGGATTCTAAAGTTCAGCATTTTTTAACATATTCTAAAATATTTATATTAAAATTAAAAAATTTTACTTTACAAAATTCTATAAATATAAGTTTTTAAATACTTCCATTATATTTAAAAAAATTATTTTTTTACTATATGCCTCTGTAATTTGTTTTTACCACTAGGATTTTATTCAAATTTATTTTAACATTTTTATCAATAAGTTGATTTAATACTAATATATTTAATGTGTAAAGCTTTAAAAATCAAATTATAATATATTTTATTTATTTGAAAATTTTCATTTAACAATAAGAGAAACTTAAAATAACAATATATATTACATTTTTCTAGCTCTTATTGTAAATAACGGGTCAATACAGATCTTTGCACTTTTTATTGTAGGGTGCTACAGTGAAAAATGACGGTGAAGCAGTTATTGTGGGTAGAATAGTGAAAGGTGGAATCGCAGAAAAAAGTGGTATGCTAGAAAATTTGTCTATATTCTGATTATGTAATATTTCATTATTTACATTACTTAATTGTTCTTATTGAGATGTTCTAATAAATCTTCTGAAAGTGATAGTAGATAGTTATTTAATAAAATTTAACAAATTACTTAAAAAATGTACTGATATTTTAAAATGATTAGCAAGATTATATTTATAACTTTTGCTGTAACAAAAAAAGTTATAATTAATCAAAAGTCATTTCTTGGATAATTTTTAATTCTATTTAATATAATTCTAATTCTATATAATTTGTCTGTATTTATTAAATTTAACATTTTAAATTAATTTGTAATTTAGTTTATATTTTAATTTTTAAAGTTTTTATTTTTTTTATTTTTGCCTTTTAAAAAATGATGTTTAAAAGAATTAAAAATTTTCCATTACAAATTTTTTGATGGGTTTTTTTTAACCATAAAATGTAAATATAAAGCTGTTATATATGCTTTTTAATACTTATTTAAAATACATAAACAGGAAAATAATTCACAATTTTTATGATATTTTAATCTTTTGATTCAAAAAAACTTAGTTTAGATTCAGGATTATAAGTCTTATAATAAATAGTATTGATGATAGCTATTTTGCTTACATGTTGGAGTTAAAAAAAAAAAAAAAGATAGACTGTGTGTCAATTGATAGTGTAGTATATATTATTATAACTGCATAATTAAGCATAAACATTTAAAAATTTATTATTAATATTACAGTGAGAATTTTTCGGCTCGGCGAGCCCAGAAAAAAATTTTAGTTTTGAGGAACCATAAAAAATCTTGTATTTCTTTTTAAAAAGGAAATTTAATTAATGAAAGAAAAAAATTTGATTCCTTTTCAGGTCTTCTTCATGAGGGCGATGAAATTTTAGAAGTCAATGGATTGGAACTGAGAGGAAAAACAGTAAATGATGTTTGTGACATCATGGTGAGTATGACACCTTCCATTAAAACAGGATTCGTTCTTTTTATAAAACTTTTAATTTTTCCTTAACTGAAAACTAAAGAAATATGTCAATTAATTATATCTTATGTTTTACTTTTTAGAATTCTTAAAGTCAATGTTTATATGTATAATGTTTTAATATTTATTTAAAATGCATAAACAAGATAATCACCAAATAAAGATATTTTGCCAAATAAAAATTTTTTTATTTATCGAATATAGTCATTAAATATGTTTTTTTAAAATAAGATTAAAGAATTTAAAAAGTACATTTACCTTCACATGACTAGTATTGTAAAAGCAATACTAAAAATTCAGATATTTTAAAACACACTTCCATGAAATAAAAATATGTATATATTTTTTTTTAGTCCAAAAACATAAGTTACAGTATGGTAGTAGTGGGATTTTTTTTCGCCCATTGTAAATCTAAAAATTTCAAATCTTCAAAAAATGTATCTAATTTCTGTGTTGTAACTACTATTATTGTATATTTTTTTAATATTGTATGCAGTATTTATTATCTTGTAAAATGCAAATATCCTTTTTTTCAGGCCTCCATGTCTGGTACACTAACATTTCTTATAGTTCCCACACAGTATGATATCCCAAAGCAACAAACAAGAGAAAGTGTTGTAAGTATTTTATCACCGATGCTTATCAATTAAAGTACAATATTTTTACATTGGTGTATTTCACAAAATAAAATTCTGGTGATAAATTAAAATGACTAGAAATGTTGAATAAATGTTACTAAAAGCAACTGCTGTTAATTCTCCAATTAAAGTATTTATAATTATTGCACAATTATTCTAACTTGCATTTATAATATGTAACTTATAATATAATTTACTTTTCTTGAAATGAATTTATTTTGAAAAGAGGAAATGAAAATGTTGAAATAAAGAAATGCATGGAGTATTTATAATATACTAATTACAATTTTATATTAATTTTAGCTTATTACATACAAAACCTAGTAAATCATTTTATAAATAATTTTAACTGTTATTGCTGTCAGTTTTAGAATACATTTTTAGTTAAAAAAATATATTGGTAATTTTCATTAGTTTTTCAGATAATAAATGAATGCCACTTCATAAAGTATAATCATTTTATTTATTTGTAATACATGCCCAGTTCTATTGCTAAAATGTAATATATATATATATATATATATATATAATGTTTCCACCCTAACTCTTAAATACATATCTCCGTTCCGGTTTCTGCTATTTTAAATTTATATAATTGTGGCATCAAAATTGCTCTTTAAAACTGACAAACCTATTGTGAGGGTATACCATGGGTATAAAAACTGAATTTAATTAATATGCTGTAGAATCGTCTATATTAGATCTATTATTGTTTTTTGAAGCAGGCAGAAATTTACTTGTATAAGTTATATAGAGCTGCGGATTATTAGCAGGAAATTAAGGTCTCCTAATAAAGTTTTACTTCTATTTATGTTATGTTGTTTTTGAAATTATTATTCTAATAATCATGTGTTTAAATTATATTTTTTATTTAGCATATTAAGTTGAAAATCATTATTTCAAATTCTAGAGCCATTAAAATTGTTTCCATTGAATTTTTTTTTTTTTTTTTTTTACAGTATCCTTTATAAATTTTTTAAAAAGAGTAAGGACATTAGCTTTGCTTCACATTTTTTTATGTGTAATTTCCTTCTGAGAACAATTTTGTTTGACATTATTGTAAAATTTTAATATTATTTGGTTACCTACCAAAGTTATTTTTGATGGGAAAAAGAATTAATAAATTTACTTTTAATTTTAATTGTTCACCAAGTTATTTTCAATTGTTTTTCAGGCAGTGTTACAATTTTTCAACTTCTGATAGAATTTATATAATTTGTTTCAAATTTCTTTTGTATATGTGTATAAAGGATTTTTGCTTTATGTGATTTTCCAAATGGGGAATGTAACTAAGCAAAGAACATGCATTTAGTTTTATTTTGGCATTGAATCTTCTGTTTTAAAATATTGCAGTAAATCTGTTGAGGATAATATTTTATCAAAGCATACTCTATTGATGTCTGTCACAGTATGCACATTATGAATTTGTACCAATTGGTCTATTAGCAAATTTTGTATTTACCTGATAAGACATTGATTTTTTTCCTATTTCTGCTGTTAAAATTATCATTTCATAATTGCAATTTTCAATTCCAATGATGTAACAGAAATTTATACTGAATCATGAAACTCTAAAACAGTTTTTATAATAGAAAATACATTGTTAAAATTATATTGCAATTCTAAGGACATGGGGTTGTAATTAATATTGGCCAATAAATTGAATTAAAGCTTGTGTTTTATGGAATCATTCTACTACCGATGAAAAAAATGTTAAAAAATATTTGAATTTTTTAAGGTTTCAGGGCACATGAAGTAATTAATTGTACCATATTCCTATTTCCTATTTCAACAAATGTGTAATTTTTGTATTTACTTATATTAATTACAAATCCTTTAAAATAATTTTTCTTCATTTCAAGCTGGCATCTTTTTGTTTTTGTATATACAGCTGGCTTTCTTGATCATCTTTTTTTACATTTTCTATTAGGAGTTTTCATGAATTTGAATAATTTTATATATACTGAAAATCCCATTTTCCTGTGGTTTAGAATTCAAGGATTCAGTTCTCTTTCAAATTCTGATAATTGTGATTTTCATTTGCTGGCTATGGTTACTGCAAGTTGTATTTGTAAGGTATATAACCTATAACTACGATGGTAAACATTAGAAATCAAATGCAGGACGAAAAAATGTGAATTTTCTGATTATACCACCAAAATCAAATTGAATCCAACACTAGAATGGGAAAAAGTTTTTGTAGAAGAAAAACAACTAGAGTTAATTGAGAAGAGAATCACAATTGACATATAAATTGGTTGTGTGTATCCTGTTGAAAAGTAAATATAATTATAAATAAAGAACTGTATTCTGTATGTACATAATTTTTCAGGAAGTTTAAAGAGCACAGAAGTTTAAGATAATCCACAAATGAGAAAGCTTAAATGACATTGGTAATCATAACTGATGGCATATCAGCATCCACTAAACTCTGTAACAGGAATGATTACTTATTATAGAGAAAAGAAAGAAAAAACAAAATCAAAAGAGAAATAAATAAATAAGATGTACTTTCAAACTTGTTTCTAAGAAAAGTATTTTTTTACATTAAAAAGAAAAAAAAAAGGACTCTTAGAATTGAAGTTAAATTTTTAGTCTACTAATAGCAAAGCTTACTTTTGTTGTGATTCTTGCTTCGTTTATTTCAGCAAAGGTTCAATATTTCGATTTTAACTGCTGTTATATTTTTATTACATTAGTCTAAAGAGATTTGTTTCTGATTTTCATAAATGATGTCAAAGTTTTTCATTATGCAATAGTGATGGCAATAGCTTTGTTTGATGTAATTTATGACTTACAATACACAATATGTACAGTAATTTTTTAAAACTTTAATTTCATTCACTTAATAAATTTATAATGTTATAGATTCACCTGAAAGCCCATTTTGACTATGAGCCCGATGACGACCTGTATGTTCCTTGTAGAGAGCTGGGAATGTCCTTCCAGAAGGGTGATGTCTTGCATGTTATCAGCCAAGAAGATCCCAACTGGTGGCAGGCTTACAGGGAGGGAGAGGAGGACCAGCTGCTGGCTGGCCTCATCCCCAGCAAGAACTTTCAGCAGCAGTGAGTAGTGTTCAAGAGAAAGTACTAAATTTGATTTACCTTTTACCTGGAATCATTCTAAAGGATGGCTAAATATTCTTACAGATTACATAACTTGTCCGAAACACAGATGTTTCTTTTCAATTTCTTATTGCAAATTTTGTAGATCTTTACCCTTTTTGGAGTATTTTTTCGAGGGATGTACCCAAAATTCAAATTTGTATTTCAAAAATTCTATAAAATTGCGATTTTCATTATTTGTAGTAAAAAATGAAGTATATCATAAATAAGCTTTGTAGACTTTCATTTTGACCATCTTTTTAAATTATAAAACAATCTTCACGTAATAAAAGTTTTAATTTATCAAACATAAACTTGTTTAATCTGTAGTTTACACAGCATTTCTATATTAACTAGTTTAATTATTTTCTGCATTTTTAAATATCTACTATATAACAAAAAAAATTTCAACAGAACTTAATGCATGCTGTAGCTTTATTTTATGTTGAATTTTAATTCAATAAAATATTTTTAAAATACTTGATTTATAAAATTATACAAGTTTTGATATATTCAATGGATATTGGCAAAAGTTGCACTTAAGAAAATAGGACTAATTCATAAAAGAAAAAAGTAAAATTTTTTTTAGACCACCTTTCTGAGCTATTAGAAGAATATTTATTCTATAATCAATCAGTTATTTCTTAATCACTAGTCAATAGAAACTTTTTCAATCGGGTTTATATAGATGCTGTTTTCAAATGTTCTTGTAATTTTGATATAAAAATATTCATATGAAGCCATAGAAAGAAAAAACAATGTTATTTTAATCTAATTAGAAGTTGTATTCATCATTCTGAATGTATATAAAAAAATTAATATGGTTCTTTACAAAAATAAAAATTTATTAAAGATTCCTTTTGTAGGAATTTGTTTATTGAACTTAAAATTATAATTTTTTTAAAAGTTATAATCATAACTTTCAAGGAACATAAAAAAAAAGTTAAAAAAGAAAAGATCAATTCTTTTAGTTAATTATTGCCTTCCTTCACCAGCCATTTTTTAAATTCAAATGAGATATGGTTAATTTTAGAAATTCAACTAAATAACTTTTATTTTTCTATGAATAACAATTTGCATTTTTTTTTTTTTCCTATGAAAGCAATCTAGATACATTGTATAAATTAGTACTTTCTTTTGTTGATTAAATAAGTTTTTTTTTTTTACACAGGCGAGAAGTTATGAAACAAGCTGTAGTAGGGGACACGAGAGAAAAAAAATCCAAAAAGGTTTGTCATTAATATATTTTTCAAATTTTAATCTCAAATTCAAACTATTATTATTTTGTAAAATCTTGTCATAAAATTATAGGGAAATTTTTCTGTGCAAAGAGGCATCATAGAAGAAAGAAGAAAAAGATGTATAACTTGAGCTATAATGATGGTAAACAACTTTTTCAAAACTTGAAAATTTAAATTATTTATGTTTCTTATTTTACCTTATTTTCCTATGAAATATGGTAAACCTTGCATTTCATTACAGATACTGATGCTGAACAAATACTGACTTATGAAGAAGTTCGATTATATTATCCCAGAGCACATCAAAAGAGACCTCTTGTTCTGATTGGACCACAGAAAGTCGGAAGGCACGAGTTGAGGCAAAGACTTATGGAAGATACCAATAGATTTGCTGCTGCTGTACCTCGTAAGAGATTCTTTCAACTGTCTCTTTCTTTCTATATGGAATTATTTCGAATGTCATTTATATTAATATTTTAAAATTTTATTTAAATATCACTTTATCCAAATTAATTAAATATTTGTTAATTTTGCTTTTTACAATAAAACTAAGATTTCCTACATCCTTTTTTTTTTTTTTCTAATTTTTGTATTATATTAATGAAAAATTTTTTAGATCCCTCAAAGGGTTTTTAAAATAACTAGTTGAAATCTCTTAATGTATAAAGCGTGATCAATCTAAAAGAAATCACTTCTTTTTATTAAATGCCAGAAATGAAGTATTAGATTAAAATTAATTTGTCATTCTGTGAAGTTTTTAATTCTTAAATTTCTTAAGGTTTTCATTTATCTAAAGTTTGAAGGTACAACTCATTGGGTAAACTATTTGTTTTTATCATAGTTCTTGTAGGCTCGTATCTTTTTTTCAATTTCTACAATCCCAAGTTTATAATAAATATATTTATTTTAATGTTATGGCAGTAAAATTGCTCTTTTTAATTTGAAAAATGTTTTAAGGATTTCATACCATTGATATAAAAATTGAACTTGTGTGATACATATTATGTGAAAGAACAAGTGAAAAGCATTTCAGCTGAATTTTGGAAAAAGTTAAAAAGAACCTTCTCTAAAAATTGACTTTTTTATTATGGTAATGGATTCTAGGAAAAAAAAATTAATTTTTTTTATAACTTATTTGTTTGAAAAGATGATGCAATTGCATTTCTTTCAATTGAACACTTTTAATTAGAATATAGCTCTTATATTTTAAATGTTTTATATCTTATTTATTTGGGCCAAAAATTATGCTTATGGTTCTATGCCATTGTGGATTATTGACAGGAAATTACAGTAAATGAAAACTCTGTAGTGTTTTATTATTTGTATATTTTTGACTTTTTCAATTAAAATCCTCATAATATAACTTTATTTGTCTATGTAGAGAATATTGATAGTATTTAAAAAAAAAAAAAAAAAAAATTTCTACAGATACTAGTCGGACTAAAAAGGACTCTGAAGTGAATGGTGTTGACTACTTCTTCATTAGCAGAACCCAGTTTGAAGCGGATATTTTGGCCGGCCGCTTTGTGGAGCATGGGGAGTACCAGAAGAGTTACTATGGCACCAGCTTGGATGCCATTCGAAGTGTCATTGATGCAGGGAAAACGTGCATACTCAACCTGCATCCTCAAGTAAGATACTCTCCCCAGGCTTTTGTTCAGCATAAGACTTAAGACTATTTGCTTCGATTAAAAGTGCACATATATCCACAATCCATCAGCACATGAACTGAATAAGCAATATTTTTTTAATTAAATTCCTTCTGTATTAAAACAAATGTAGAAAGATAAATTTATGCAAATTTTGTTTACTCATTTAGCAATATTTCTTTTTTTTCTCAAACTGTTTCATTTCATTTGTAATTTTTTTTTTTTTTTTTTTTTTCTTCTAGTCCCTAAAGATCCTTAAAAAATCCGACCTCATGCCATATGTTGTCTTCATTGCACCACCTTCCTTAGAAAAACTTCGAGTCAATTGTCTCAAAATGGACCAACCAGTCAAAGATGATGAACTGAAAGACATCATTGAGAAAGGCCGCGAGATGGAAGAGTTTTATGGTCATTATTTCGACCTGGTGCTTATTAATGTGGATCTCGAGAAGACATACAGTGAGCTGCTACACGAGATCAGTGTTATCGAGCGTGAACCCCAGTGGGTGCCTGCTACGTGGATTAAAGACGATTCAACATAGTGACATCGATTCCTATGCCTTAACTGAACTGTGGGATACACTAAAGAGAAACAAATTTATTTACTTTCACAGCTGATGTGTGAATTGTGATCTTCCTGCAATACTTTTTAAATATCCATGTATAATGCATTTTTTACAACAGATGTACATATTGTCTAGAAAAAAAAATTTTAAATACCATGCAGCGAAATGAGATTTTATAATGATTTTTCTCATAAACGTTATCATGTTCATTAATCTGAACTTTAGACAATCAAAAAAATAGTCAGTTTTCCAAGTGTAGGAAAAAAATAATGCATTTTATGATTTCCGATTTTAAAATTTTGTTTCCACTTATGATTTTTTTTTTTTTTTTTTTTTTTTTTTTTTTTTTTAATTTGTAAGGTCAGTTTTTTAAATTTTCAGACAAAGTTATAATTGTTGACTGCATTTTTTCCCATCTCTTTAATTTTTTTTTTTTAAATTTAAAAGTATTTTCACATCCATTTATCTGTCACAATGACTTTAATTTATCATCAGATTTTTTTTTTTTTTTTTACTAGATTAGTCTAGCTGTATTTTTACAATGTTGATTTTGTTTTTATAAGATAAAACTTTTTTTCTATACTTATTCAAGCAATTTTTGAATGTATTCCTTTTTCATTTCTTAAACTAGAGTAAACATAAAATTATTATTTTCATGTTATCAGAATTAATACATTATTGTTGAATCATTAGTTTAATGTGAAAGACTCCTTGATACATATCTTGTATTTTTAAATATTTGAAAACGTTTTTTATTTTTATTTTTGGTTCTCTGTTAACGAGGCTAAATTATTTATTTCAATTTTTACTAAGGAAAGGTATTACATTTCTATCAATTTATTATATCTGTGTTTCAGCACACCTTAGCAATAACAACTAAGTATGCAACTTCATAAGTGACATGTTATTTATTGCTCAAGTGAGAATCGAAGTAACTTAAGTAATGGAGAGCATTTAAAATAATATAGAGCATTAGATTTCTATAGAGAATAACTTTTATCTATTTTAGTACATAGATAAATTTATTGAACATTTTGCAGCACAAATAGATATACATTTTTAAATGCAAGTTACTACCGTAGGAACAACGAAACATGGAGTATAGTTTTTATGTGTTATGTAAGTTTTGAAAATTTATAAATATTACTCTATATAATGTTTTTAAACTCATTATCAAAGGAACCATTCACATTTGTTAAGTTCTGCACTTGTATATGCAAAGATTTAAATTTAACTAATAGCAATTGATTGTTACTTAGTAGTTATTTCTGACTATTCAAACTTTCAGCAACTGCATATCTTTAAACAAACAACAATTGTTGTAATCCGATTTCTGTTCATTTTGTTAAAAATATGGATCCTTATGAGAATGGGTTATTTTTACCAGTCATTCACATTATATTATATAAATTTTTATATTTGTTTTGTTGCTGTAGTTTAGCTTTTAAACAGTATTATCTAAAGTGCAATTTTACAATCACAGATATATATTACAGAAATAACAATTTGTAAATGCTTTGCTTCATTATTTGTTTGGAATGTATCTTGAGCTTGCAAATAGTATAGTTAAAATACATGCTTTGTATAAAATTCAAAATACTGCACTTGTTTCTTCTCATCATCTTTGAAATACTCTTCATTTTGTGTTTATTATTTTAATGTAATATCTGTGTACATAATTGTTTATGTATATAGTTCACCCTTGCATATATCTAAACATAATTTCTGACCGGCTTTATTTTTTAATATATAATCACTAAAGGGGTGCAGAATTGCTGCATGTGTTTTTCTTACTTTGGTTTGTTAAAAATTTGTTTCACTGTTTTATGGTACAAGACAAATGCTTGTGGCATATAAATATAAAAACTAAAGTTGCATAAATCCTCATGTGTATATCTACACAAATAATAATAAAAAAAAAAAAAAATATATGAAAAGAATGTCAATACATGTGTAGTTCGACCACTGATTACATGGAAAATCAAAAGTGCCCCAGTCGCACAAATTCCAAAAGAGCAGCTTCATAGGGAAGAAAATAATCTTGAAGAGGAATTTTAATTGCAATAAAAAAAAATGTTAATCGTTAATGATTAAAATTTTAGATGACATGTTATTAAAAGAAAAATCAGATGAAAAAAATTCTACACTCAGTATTATCCTTTTTTTTTTTTTTTTTTTTTTTTTTTTTTTTTTTTTTTTGAAAATAGATTTGCATAAGTACCTCAGAAGTCATCCATTTGCTCGTTTACGACCTGAAACTGGATGTTTATTTCCATGCAATCCGTAGTCAGACTATAACAAAATCATCTGAATTTAATTTAATTTTTTTATTTATTTGATTTTTGAGTTGATTTTTGTTTTTTTTTTTTGCGAAGTATTAACTTAAAATGGACTAATTTAATTCAGCTTGTTTACCTTTATATTGTTGCATATTTTGTTTTAAAAGCAGTTTCTTCAGAGATTAATTAATGGTTTTTCTTTTTAGTTTTGTTTGCAAAGACAAAAAAAATTGTTTATTGCTGTTTACATTGTATTTAAAAAAATATTTTATTAATTTTATAATGAACAATTATTAAACTGTTGTCATGATTCAAAATTAAAGATGGGGTTTTAAGATGTTTGTTTGGTAATTTGATTTCTGTAATATTGTTGCTGTACATAATATTACAGGGCTTCCAATATTTAGTGCATCTATTCTGAAAGCAATAAAATTTGTTTTTTTGATAGGACGTTTTGAATTGTGACTTATTTTACTTTTTCTCATTGTTTTTAATAAAATGACTTCATTATTTTTTTAATCTTGGGCAGGCAATTTATTTTCTTTATTAAATCTAATGGTGAAAAGATTCAAGTTTTAAAACAAAATTTTAAAGCATTAAATTCAATAATTTGTATAACATTAGCAAACAATATTAATTCCGTATTCTCTTTTAATGTATTACATAAGTTACTTAGCTTTTCTATTGTTTTTGAGGAAAGGCAGAAAATAAAAAGCCTTGTAAGTTATGTAGCAGCTCATCTTTCAGCAGTTATTTTCTGGATTTTATTCCCATGAGAATTACGGAGTTTTTGCATTGTTACTGTACAAAAAATTGAATCCATTTCTTCTTGCATTAATCTTTAGTGTTTACAACTCTAAATTTTTGAGATAAATGTGCATTAGAAATATATGTTGCAGTTATTTGTAATTCAGAAAATATGCCACTGCCAAATTTTAAATCTTAATGAACATTTTCCATATATTGGTTTACTTACAAATAAATGATCATTATTCTTAATATTAAATGAAATATTTTTAAGTAGTTATCTAGTATACATTTATATAAAATGTAATGCAATTATGAGCTATTAAATATGTATGGAAATGTTTGAAGCACCTTTTCTATCTGATAAAGATTGCAATACAACAATTCTTCTGTTCTTTAACTTTTTTGTTACTTCATTTTAAGACAATGTGTGGCAACTGCAAGCTGCTTTCATCGATTACTTTCTGTATCTACTCCATACACAGCTGCTACTCGTACAGTTTGGCCGTGCAATATGCTAATTGAAGGCATTTTTTATAAGTTGTCCAGGTAATCGGTAAAATTCTGCAAAATTTGAATTATTGTTTCAAAGGTTTTTTTTTTTTATCCTTTTAAATTCCCCCAAAATGAAGTTCATGCTATAGGCATTTATTACAAAGAAATACAGAGTTTCATTCGATTGGTACAAAATATTTGAAATATTGATTGATGCGTGTTGACTTAAATACGGCAAAGATTGTTTGAATGTATTGAAGAATCATTAACTTCTACGCATCAATGCATTGTGTAAATTTATAGAATATTTAAACTGTGAGGTGTTCAATTAAAAGTTGCTGAAATATGGAATTAAAAATTACCTAGAGCTTTTTTTTTTTTTTTTTTTTTTTTTTTTAATATAAGAGGATAAGCATATATCGTTCCTTTACAAGTGTTACTGTAACAATTTTTTTTACTGTTAGCCCAGAAAATTGATATAAATTCCTTTCAACAATTTGTGTGGTTTAATTATAGTGCTTTATTATATACAAGAAATTAAGTGAAAAACTTATGTGTGGATCAGCTAGAACTCAAAATAAGCGTTGAAGAAGGGATTTTTTTAGAGAATGTAAAATAGTTAATGTTTTTATATCCTAGAATGTTTTTTTTACGGTTGGATGTATTATTGGACGAATAGACGGCACTTCTGCTGTTTGCTGTATTCTTCCTAAAGCAACGTGGGCACATCGATATGTTTGAGTTACGTGCAGGCCATACTTTGGATATCCAAGAGGTGATCTTGGGTGCTCAGAGGTTTGGATTTGATGTCTGATAAATCAACTTGGAACAATTTTGTTTGAAGTAACTGTTTGAATCACTCGCATTTTCCAGAAACTCGAGTGGACAATTTCATTGACCGTATCAAGAATGGATCCACCAATTTCATTAATTAACAATCAGTTATTTAATTGATTTTTTGTTATTCCTTTTTATAACTTTATTATTTTGTTGAATTTAAAAAACTTTTAAATTTAATGATTTAATCCAAAAATTAATATAATTCATTTATTGATGAGCAATAATGAAACGTTTGTGTCTGCCTTTTAATACCATAAGCAGGTGTTTAATTAAAAATGAACGAAAATGGCGGATCATGCTTTTTGAATTCCATTGCTTTTTGTCTCTGTATATTTATGGGGGCTAATGAATAACGTTTTCTATTGTCATTATTCAATTGTGAAATGATTTTTCATGTATACAAAAGACATGCACTTTATTAGCTTCCTTTCCAACAAATTTACTTTTTACGTTATATCTCTTCGTGGTATTGCACATCTTCTTTCTTTCTAAATATTTTTACCGTGGTTGTTATTGTTGTTGATAAATAGGAACAAGTTTTCGTTCCATTTCATCTTAAAAGTCTAAATTTTCAGCAATAGCGGATAGGATCGTCTTGAATTTTGAAACTGAATGATTTCTCCTCTCGGTTTAAAAATTATTTGTTCCTCGGCGGAAGAAGAAAAATATGAGCTTAGTTGACTGCCAAAGATTGCTCTGACTATGTTAAAATCCCGATAAGGCACTGATGTTGTTATGTGATGTCCTCAGATCTTTTTGAGGAGGATACTGTTCGAATATAGAAATCCCAGATTTATGGTACGTGTGATAAATTGCCAAATATGGCAATCGTAAATACGCAAGAGAACTTTCCTAATAGTATGGCAATCCAATCTTCTCTTTGATTGGCAAAAAAGCAAATCAAACATTGCCAGATATGTACCACGATCTAGAGATTTAACTGAATTTGCAACAGTTATAATTTGCAGAGTTGCTCCAGTGCGAATATAAATATAGAGTCTGCATCAAGGTGTCAATCATTTCAGTACGGTGGCGTTCCCTTTGGCGTGCGCCTGGACGATTCTGAGGAACCTGCTGATGTCCCTGTTGAGCATGGCCGACTCTGTCTCCGTGGCCATGATGATCCGGGACAGGTTGGTGGCGACGGCATTCAGCTGCCGGATCCTGGTGGCCGTGATGAACCGGGCGTCCAGGATCCTCCTCCAGGCGCCTGCCAGATAGTAGCAAGAGGTGACGAACAGGAACGCGGCCAGAGAGTACAGTGGAATCAGGTGACCACCCCGCATGGTCACGACGTCCCCATAGTGGACAATTGTCTGGTACCTGGTGAGAAGAAAAAGAAAATTAAGTTCCACGTCTCGATTGTGCAGGGATTGCAACAAGCGCAGTGTTATCTCTCTTGGAATCCCTTCAGAATATTTTGGATGGGCGACAGTTTTCTATCGTATATTTTTGTTGCTTTTTGAACAGAACCAAAGTATCATGAGCCTATTGTGGCTATTTAAAATGGCCGCCCATCCAATCAAGATCATGCAACGCCAGTGTCTCTCATCCGCAGTCAGGTGAGGTAGTAATAATCCGATGAAACACACAAAAACGTGTCAGGTACCGACCTCGTTCGTTGGCAAAGATGAGACGCCTTCTCTCGGAGTGTCGGGGCCGCATCTCTTCACCGTGACTCTCTCTTTTAAGTTTTGAAATTCAATCGATCGAGTGATGTAAAGCCATAACAGAAGCGCAACGTGCAGAACTCCCTGCATCCACTCTGGCGGGAGGAACTTCACTCCCCTCGTTGAGTAAGAAGAAATGGATTAGAAAGGCAGAAAAGAGGGGGAGAATAAGCCGAGCTTTTTCCATGAAGAGAACTGAAGTGGTTTTAAAATCCCTTCAGACGATTTGTCCTTTACCATTCAGAAGGAAATGGAATATTTCTGAGTCGTGATTCTTTGTAAGAGATTGGGAGAGGAACGCTTTCCGCATCGTATAAAAACGGTAGGAAATAAAAGTTGGGAGGATCGAAGAACGGAAAGAGGTATTTTTTTTTTTTTTTTTTTCCAGATTAAAATTTATTTTTGATGAACAAAACAGATATAAAAACGCAAGATCTTTTCCAAAACTTTTAGATTTTTTTTTTTTTAAATACAAAAGTTCTTAAAGAAATATTATATTTATAAAATATTTAAAAATTAATTAAATTTATTTAAAATATTTAAAGAAATATGATTAATAAGACATTCAAAGTGCGCATTTTCCTAACTTGGGATAACTGTCGGGTTGGCAAGAAAGTTATTTTCAGCTTTCTCTATTTGAAAACATTGCGAAAACCGAAAGAGCTTTCTTGCCAGTCACTGATTATTTTCTTTCCCCATGGCATGTTATTTGGATAAGTTGGACTCTTTTTAGGGCAGATGCAATATTTGCAATACTATGCTGTTATGTATAAAGAGAAATTTTTTTGTGTACAAGCTGTACATTTCTCTTTGAAATACAAGAGATGCTAATGCTAAATTTTTGAATTGTATCCTTCATTGCATATTCAGTTATTGACATGCAAATCAAAGTAGAAGATCTAGAGTGAAAGGCGTTGAAGTGGTAAGCAAAAACTTTGCATTGACAGTGTCTTACTTACTACTCCTCTTTTTGATTTCAGAATTGAGGAATTTTGAATTGTAGTGAGCAATTATTAAAAAGTGTTTTTTCTAGTGATACTTTTTTAATTAATTTTGTGCATGTTTCAATGCCTGTGAAGTAATAAAAAAAATTGGGGGTGGCCTGGTTTGATTTGTCGCTCTACGGTCATCTTGTGCACACTTTGGGTTAAACGGACAGGAACCTACAGTTTAAAATGGATTCCGAACCACTCACAAGCGCCCATTGTCCATCCATCCGAATTAGTTTCATGTAAGCATTTCAGGGTTTTGTAGTTCAACATATGTGCTGATAGATTTGGCGAATTTTGCAAACATTTTTTACTGTCGGCGCGAAGGGAGAAATAAGTCTACTATCTTACAATGTTTATTAAAAGAAATTTTTTAGCTGTTAATAAATGTCAATTTAATTTTCTATACATTTAGCATTTGTATTAAGATGATACATTTTTTTTCACCGTATTGATTAAAGATTGAAATATTCATTTAGATGAACTTTTTGAATGTTTTATTCTATTTTACACAAAAATTATCGGAGTTATAAGCAAAATAACATTTCTCGCATATTTTTATCGTTTCAATAAATGTAGAAGAAGAATGTCTCGAGTGTTCAGAATCATTTTGTATGTTTTCTAATTAAATGAGTGAATGGAAAAGGGGCGATATAGCGCCCACTCTGGTGCGAAGAGGACGGAGATGTTGTCCACAACTTCGTATTCCTTTTGAATAAGGGAACGCACTCCATTTTATGACTGCTCTATGGTCTCTACAGCTTAATCAGTGATTTCTGATTGCTCAATAATCACAATCAAGCTGTAGAGAAATGTGATTGCTATTGCTTTAATTTAATTAATAATTACGATTGCTTGTACTCAATAACACATTTATCACGATTGAATTTTTATTAAACTATTGATAAAAATGAAAATACTTGGCTTTTTTAAACGTGGTAACTAATTTGTTAAGAAATTCAAATTCTTAAATGGGATCGACACAGCGTAGCATCTGGCGGAATTGAGGATATTCATTTCATTCCGTATCTTTTTTAACGTCTTTGCAAAAATGAAATTTCTCATGATATAATGGAATATAGGAATGATCTTTATAAGCTTCATTTTAAAGACATCTTTAGATTAATAAAATGAAATCTCAGAATAAATAATTGGTGTAAATTTGAATATTTCAATACATTTTGACAATCTAAATATTTCGAACATATCGCTATCGTTCTGTTTACATTAAAATAAATAAAAGTGTTATTTTAAAAGAAAGAGAAAATATTTTTATAAACACATCTTAGCTCATTTTGAAAGAATAAAATGCAATAGTAATCTAAAAATTATGTTTTAAAAACAAAAAAACTTTATTTTTTAATCAGTACTCCTCTAGGATTGGTTTCCAAATCGTCTGAAAGACTTTTTTGTGCAAAGCCATGGAAAAAGAACTGCAAGTTTTCAGAACAACAACGTTTTGTGTTCTATTTTGAGCCCCATGATAAAGAGCCGTGTACCACACAGAAGCTGTAATTTCCCACGTTCTATCACGGGATGGATGTCGGGAAATAAACTCGCCCCTGCTTTTTCACAAATTGATGTCCTTTTTTTTTTTTTTTTCTCTCCTTCTTCAGCACCGCATTCTTCCCCCTCTGTCCCCCTTTCTCTAAACCTGACAACGATACTATTTTAGTTAATAACATTGATGGGTATAAACATTTTTTTAATTTCAAACTGGCGATTTTATTCGATTCATTTTTCAATTCCTTCTATTAGCTCACACTCTCCTATATATATCTTGTTCCAATTTTCAATCGTTCATAAAATTCTTTCTTATTCATCCACTCAAGTTCAAATACATTTTTTTTTTTTTTTTTAACTTGTAGTGGATGACACTGGATGGGAATGCAGTTTTTTCAAATATTAATTCATTCATTAAATTTAATTAATTTATTTTAGTTTTTTTTTTAGATTTAAGTTGTATATATCTACCCATAGAGGGCGCAAGATAAACTTAAAGAATGAATGGAAATTATTTATAATGGACTTTCTACAATAGAGTGAAAAAAAGTAGGAATTGACTTAAATTTTTTTTTATATATATTACTTGTTGTATTTTGTTTCATTATTGCACACGGAGCAATAAAAATGTACTACTTGGCTTAAGATGTGAAGAACTCAATTTTCTGAACTATGGATCTGAAAATGAGCTCATTTTTGTAATATTTCTGTTGTCAGGACTGGGTGGGTTTCAGTTTTCCTCAATATTATTTGAAGAGGATTGTGCCAGTATTATTATTGCAACCTATAAGTGGCATCGTCAGTGTGAAATTTGAACTTGAAATTATATAATTTTTGGCTACACATTTGCCCGAAGAAATTTTTGCACTGTTTTAAGACGGATGAATTTTTCCCGCCGCTCTTCGCTTGTTTTCTGCGGGAAAGTAATTTATGGAAAAGTTGCCCATCGCACATCCTATTGATAATGCGATACATCTGTCGTATGCATTAAAGCCTATGCATGTCTATGCTTTTGCACAGACCCTCTTACGGTGTATGGAATCTGGCTTATGCGAGACTTTCTCTTTCTTTTATGGTTGCGTTATCTGTTGTAATGGATTGTCTATTGTTGGTTTATCGCTCTACGGTCATCTTGTGCACTTTCTGTCTGCAGTTTAACGTGTATTCCGAACCCCTCACAAACATCCATGCCACAGCCAGCATTCGAATCTGAAGCCTGTGATATCAATGGCCAGAGCGCTTGTCCACCTGTCTGTTGTTGGAGAGTATTTCATTTTGTTTCATTACGTGGTTCACCCATTTTATTTGCTATTTTTTTTCATTTAGTTGTCATTTCGTGTTACGTAAGATATGCAGAAATTCTCCCGGATATCCCATCACCAAACTTGTGTTGTGCGTGAAATCTTAAGATAATATGCTACAAATATAGTGAGACGTTATAAGATGCTCCTTACGTAACTAACAACAAGATCTTTTATGAAAAACAGACAGCAGCTTCATGAAAGATTTCAAACTCCAAGCAAAAAATGTCTATTGTTTTGGACCAGTGAATGTTACATGAGATAAGAGAATGCCTTAAAAAAATAGCGTAATATTGAGAAGCCTTCGAAAAGAGAAGGTAAATTGAATTCTTTGAAAAAAAAAAAAAGTTGCTTCATTTAGAAAAATCAGAGGTGAAAAAGATGCTCCTAGTTGCAAGGACATTTTAATATGTACTTATAAATTAGAGTACCTGTAGCTGAAAGAATTTTTGAATGGATCACATGACAAGTCGAAGAATGTTAATTTGTACTATTGACAGCAGGAAGAAACGTTCCATTGCAAGACGAGTAAAACATAATTATATGTCAATATTTTCCTTCACCCACAACACACTGACATTTATCAATAGACCTTTAAACATTTGGGAATAAGGATCAGAGACAGTAGTTCTGAATAGTAGAAATATAAGAAGGAAAACCTTGCATTCTGACCGGCATAGAAAACACACTTTTGCAGCCATGATACCCCCCAAAAAAAAAAAAACCGGATATCTGAGTAAAGTTAAAAAGATCGAATACAGCAAAAAAAAAAAGTTGACCTGTCAAAAGCGTGTGCGCGAGTGAAATCCTCGAAGAAAACTTTAAGTAGAATATAACGTTCTTGAGTTTATGATTCCTACGTTAAATTTTTAAAGCAGAATACTTTATAGTTCTAATCGACTGCTATTCAGTCGTATTTATTGAGCCATACTTACACTATCTATTTCTGATCGTGAACTTAGAGAGGGTCCTGGAGAAATGGACATTTGAAGAGTTCCGCGCCTTTCACAAACAGTGCAGATCCGAGACTCAGATGGGCCGTGAACATGGAAGTATAAAATTAGGAACAACATCAGAAATGGTAATAATCGAATTGGAAACCGGAAGACTATCCTCAAAGTTCTATGGGACAATTAGCCTAAATGTTTGAAGACAAAGTCTGGGATTTGGTTTGGTTTTGTCGCCTCTACGGTCACTTTGTGCACACTTTAGGTTAAATAGACCGGGATTTAAAGTTTAACGTGGATTCCGAACCACTAACAAACATCCATGCCACCGCCAGGATTCGAACCTGAAGCCTGTGGTACCAACGGCCAAAGCGCCGACAAAGTCTGGGAAGGTGATTTTTAAAAACTTATAATGCAACCACCTCAACAAGGTTCTGAATTATTTTCACACAGGAAGCAAGCTGCATAAAAAAAAAAAAAAAAAAAAAAAATCCTTAAATCTCCAAGCTTTAGAAATTTTTAAATAGAATTGGCAACCCAAAATGACGTTGTAGGAAGATAAAATTTCACGCGGAAGACTGCATTTATTGGCGACATCTTTTCTGCTTGAAATCCAATACATTGAGATAATTGAGAAATTAATCTTTATTGAAAGTACGGTGGACTGTTTCAAGTACTTGGAAGTATTCTAAGATAATCTGAGGACATCCGTTGAGAGCTTACACCTCGGAAGCTGGTGGATCTTTTAGCATGACAACTCTTCAAAACACACCGAGAAGAGCGTGAAAGAATGGCCTTGAAATCTAAATCCCACGAAGCACGTGGGGAGTAAAGGTGACGGAAGAGTTAAAAAATAAATAATCCTTAATAAAATGCATTTTGCAAGAGTGGTCTGAAATGACACTCGGTACCGCAAAAAGATCTTATCGCTTCCATGCCTAGGAGATTACAAGTCGCCATTGGGTCAAGTTATGCGATATTGAATTAGTTTAAATGGCACAAGTTATGCTCATTTATCAGTGTATGTACTCTTTCGTTTTATGTGATTTTCATTCACCAGGAAAGTGTTTCTTTATCTTTAATAAATGGTGGTGAACGCAATTTGTATTTCAATTTAAAAAAATAATGTTGCAGCCTTTTCCCTTTTCAGAATTACATAAAAAATTTCATTTTTGAGGGTGTTTGCTGACTGTATGCATTTGAATAAAGTAAACTGTAAGAAATGAGTTGTCTGCGGACGCAAATGACGTCGGCAGCAGAAATCCCTTTTCGGAGTGAGATGGTAAAAGTAGTTGGCCTGCTCGCCTAACGACTCGTTGTGTTTTGCGACTCTTCATTTCAGCGACGCGTGGAACGAAAGCAGAAGATGCTTTCCGCTCCAATGACTCTGATTGGTACATCAAACTTTTACGTTCGGCCTACAAGGGCAGTGAATTCCGGAGCCTTCTGCTGGAAAGGCAGATCCATTTATTCGACGATCAGTCGCTGAAGCAGTGAGAACAAGGGTGGAATGTACGATTGCAGAAAAGGTTTTTTTTTTTTTTTTTTTTTATTACTTTGTATGTTTTAGTGAGGGTTCTAAATTCAAAACATCTTTAATCCACTGAGTTTATTTAATTTGTAAAGAGTTTCTAATATAATGAGTTGGACAAAGGCAAAACTACTAGTTTTTACTTATCCTTTTCTTTGAAGGGTAAGATTAGGGCAATTTTTTTTCTAATGTCGACTTTAAAAAAAAAAACATGTTACAGTTTGTAAAATATTAACACATACTTTGATTATCCTCATAACACTTACCTTGTTATCACATGACGCCATACGATAAAGGCGTTTATGGCCGAGCAAATTTTGGATATTGTTCTTGTTAACTCCATTGGAAAATTTTCCGAGTTGTGAGCAAATTTTAATATCATAGAATTTATTCTGGAATTTTTAGCTAAAAGCTCATTTAAAGGAGTGGTGAGAACATGCGTCTTTGAAACAGTGGATCCCAAATGGACGCCATCCATTTATTGACCACTTCTTAAGCAGAAATGAACCAAAGTATTCCCAAAACATTTCGAGAAAGCATCCATAGCAGAATCATAATCACTCATGAGGTTCAGTGATGAGGCCTGCACGAGGAGTCCGTTGTTGGTATCCGTTGCAGTCACTGCTTTCAGAAACGAGGCGTCTTGTAACCATTCAAATGGCTTGGGAAGAGTCTTCTCGTACGACCGCACATTTTTTGTGACCTGTTTTGATTTCTAGTCACGTTTGAAGAGACTTTTTCTGCCCTATTCCCAGTCACCATTTGACTTCAAAACTCACACATTCACTTCTGTCGGTTCAGATGTCGTATATTTACATTGTTTACACAGGTGCAGAAAGTGCGTGAACACATTCAATAAATACTTGTGTGTGAATCGTTTCGATTTCTAACGACCATGACGTATCTTTGATTTTTCAATATTAAAACTATATGGGTTTTTGACAATCCAGCAAAAGGGCTCATCCGGCTAGGCTGTGTCCCGGACATGCAGGTTTTAAAAAACGTAATAGGCGATCAGCACCCAATCTCGACTTGGCAGTCAAGGTCAACCCACAACCGAAAAAATCCGAAAGTGGACGGCTCGTTCGGTGCCGAATTATAGAAAGGGCTGAACTATCGCATGACGGATTAGAGAGTACGCACTGCATTGAGTGGTTTGGTTTGACGCTCTACGGTCGTTTTATGCACACTTTGGGCTTAACAGACCGTGACCTACAGTTTAAAGTGGATTTACAACCACTCACAAACATCCATGTCATTGCCAGGATTCGAATCTGAAGCCTGTGGTACCAACGGCCAGAGCGCTAGCCACTTGTCCACCAGGCCACGCACTGCATTCAAACGAACAGAACTCATTACAGATTTTTCTTCTTTCTAATGCAGCTGGCAAACACTTAGACAGGCTTGGTCTTGGATCCCTTAAGGCAAGCGCTGCACAGTGCATTATACTGGGGCGCGTGTCACTGAAGATAAGCTTTCACGGACGCGGAGTAGCAATGCCTCCAACGCACTACGATCCCATTAGGGACTGGGACCTACTGTTTAAAAAGTGGATTCCGAACCACTACGAACATCCATGGCACTGCCGGGACTCGACCTGAAACCTGTGGTACAGAGCGCTAGCCACTGACCATTCAGGCCCAATTCATTACAGATGGTTTCTTCAAAAGAAGGGTCTCTTGGAAGAAGGGATGCATCATTCGGAGAAGACATCACTGAAGGAGCCTGTTTCGGGGGTGACGCAGCAACCTGTTTCCATTCCGCCTCGCCGTGTTAAAGTATGCATATTTGTGAGCACGCGCCCGATCTTTAATTAATCCGCTGGAAAAGCAGCCACACCCCGGCGGGCTCTAATTCAGGATTTGCATTCGGCGCGGCCGCTCCCGGTTCCGCCGCGCGATTCCGGAGAGGAAAAAAAGGGAATCCATTACGGAGATGGAGCTGCCTCCTGAGCGTGGCGAATGACGGGAGCCACCGATCGATTTTTCCGCCTCGCGATTCGGACAGGGGTGTCATGTTATTCTGGATAGATTCCCGAGGACAGGCAGGGGTGGGGGTGGGGGAGCTGCTCGTGCACCTGAAAGCCAAGAGTGTATGTAGAAAAACTTTTAATCATCGCGTTTGGGCTTCTCTTCTGATGCATCTCACTGTCCGATGGATTTGGAATTCAATCAATATTAAATGTGTATTTTTCAATTCCTTCTATTAGCTCACACTCTCCCTATATATATCTTGTTCAAATTTTCAATCGTTCATAAAATACTTTCATTCATCCACTCGAGTTCAAATACATTTTTTTTTTTTTTTTGAACTCGTAGTAGTGGTGGACACTGGATGTTAATGCAGTTTTTTCAAATATTAATTCAGTAATTAAAGTTAATTCATTTATTTTAGTTTTTTTTTTTAGATGTAAGTTGCATATATCTACCCATAGAGGGCACCAGATAAACTCAAAAAAAATGAATGAAAATTATTTATAAAGGACTTTCTGCAATAAAGTGACAAAAAAAAAAAAAAATAGGAATAGTTTTTAATTTTTTTTAAATCGATAATTTTCTAAACAATGCACACACTACAAAGCAGTGTCCACACGAGAGTGTCGGCCGAGTCATGTCAACCCCGAATCGTTTGCGCATCGGGGTCTTCAAATCTTATATCGAGAAACAAGCCATGCTCTATCGGGCTGTGAGAGATAGCTGATTGTAAACGAGTACCTTTGTTGTGAGAACAAAACGACTCTAATCGGGGCGAGACCGAAAATCATAACACACACGGAGGGTTGTAAAAAACCGGTTATGATGGTTAGCGAGGTTGAATCAATCGTTCTCGTCTGGGCGGCTTTAGAGGGAACTTCTAAAAAAAAAAAAAAGCACAGAAGGATTTCTCATTTACAGGTGAGCAAGGTCACAGAAGGGTGGCATACTTGTAAATTGCAACCTCTGCAAGTTAATTTGCGAGGAATATGCGTTTCATTTCAATCAAACATCGAAGAAAAAAAGGTACTAATTATTATTGTAGCTCAAAGAGTAATCGTAACTTTTATTATGAAAATTATAAAAGGTCATTTCAATGTTAATTTCACAGTTCCTATTGATCATCCGTTGTTAAACAAAAAGTCCAAATCAAACTCTGCTAAGAATGAGTGTTGGGTGCATTCAAACGACACGCAATAGGTATATAATAATGCAAACGTAATGGGTCAGTTTAAAAGACCTGATATTGACCTGTTAAACAAACCTAATTTTTTATGTAATAAACCTAAAACTTAAAATAAAATTTAATCGTTTTAATAAACCTAATTTAATAAGTACATTTTTCTAATTTTTTTTTTTTTTTTTTTATTTTTGTTCAAATTACAATTATTCTATGAGCTACAATGATAATTAGTTTCTTCTTTTTAAAAATGTTTGATTGTAACAAAAAGAAAAATATATTGTTGTTTTGTAATTTCAAATGGCTTTCTTTTTCTTTTCTTTTTGTAAAAATCATTTTTATTAAACAAGATATTAATGTTACTCAGATAATGGAATTCAAACACGCAAGAGGATATTATCTGAAAATAATGACTCCGCAAAACGTTCTTTCAGAAGTAAAAGAAAAAGCTTTTAACGGTATTGACAAAAATCAACACCCTGTTGGTCACTCCTAGGTAAAAAAAAAAAAAAAGGAAAAGAAAAGAAGATTACCATCAAATGCAATCCCGTTTTCTCATCCATAGGACAGAATTGACAAGTGTGGTAAAACTTGAAGGCAGTTGAAGGAAAGAAGGAGCTTAAAAATACGCTTGTGACCTGGCCTTCATTTAGTTGAATGAAACAGGCGAAAAAAAGGTTTTTTCTTAATTCTTTCCAAGAGAAAAAAAAAATGCTTTGAAGCTGTTGTGAGCAACTCCATTCTACGTTATTAGTGATGTGAATGGAAGGGTTTTGGCAAACAAAAAACTAATGATTGTCAGAGTATCGTTTGGAATCACTTCTCTCCTTCGGTGGGGTGGAACCGATGGTTTTGTTCAAACTAAAATCCACGAATCTAAAAGATTATGCAAAAATTTGTGTTGAAATCCTAATTACAATCCAATAATCCTGATCTAAATCACATGTAAAAATCATAACTATGTCCTCTGTTGAAATCGGACTAAAAATGACTGAAATGTTGCTTCTCATTTGCTTGTAAAATATAATGCGACATGAAAAAATGCAACAAAATTAAGATTCGGCCGTATAGATATTCGTATTTCAGGCAATACGTAGACGAAACAGTTCTGGAGATGCTTCGAAATGCATCACATGGACAGAAGGGAAGAAAAGCAGCATGGACAAAAGGCACAACATTATGTCGCGCACAGAATCCAGAATTTCCAAATTTACATTTTAGAAAATACAATTGGATCAAGAGCTGCCTGGAAAACCCTATCGAAGACATTTCCGGCAATCAGACGCATTATACGAGAGGGTCATATTGTAGGCTTTACGAACGGATGGTGGGTCTTGCCGTTGTTGAAGTGTCCAGTGTGTATAAAACAGGGATCAGATGGATAGATGAATGAAATATGAGTGAAACAAAAGGTCCACCTAGACGCACAGCATAAGGTTCGGATTTGAAGGAAAGTGTTGGCAGCTTTGCAATCTATTACCCTCGACATTCTACGGAATGGAATTTTGGATGCTCCACTATCTGGGTGAGCAGTTTCCGACAATTGGTTGAAAGCGGCTTGAGCAGAAACTGCCCCTTTGCGAAGACTGAGACTGACCACCGACGGAAAGATTGCGATGGTGAGAGGAAGGAGCCACTCGGACGACTGAATGGTTCAATGTGTTTTTTTGTTCACCGACGAGTTAAAGTTCTGTATGTATAATGATAGTCTGTAGGCGTCGGGGAGATGGTTGAACGTCATACAGCTCTTTCAACATAGCAAATGGTTCGGCGTGCCGCCATACCGAATAGCAGGGTTTTCCTGACAACATCAACTGGGGCTCATTGATGTCAAGGAGAAGCTGCAGCCAATTGTTCTACCTTATTCAGCGGCTGCAAAAATGGTACTTTCCAGAAGAACAGCGCGTGCTATCATCAGTAGCAAGGCCTTGCAGTATGCCCTGTTGCTTCCTTGGCCTGCAGTGTCTCCCTAGTCTCTAGCCAATTTAGAATACCTGTGACGATTATACATTAAAATGCGTAATTCGATACCAGTTTCGTGATTGAAATATCAAAAAGTAATTCTAGAGTCTTCAAAAGTGCCGCAGGATGTGCTCCAGGCTCTTCTTCTTAAAACTTGCAAATGAAATGAGAAGAGCAACTGACCAGGAGCATTGTCCATTTCATTTCAACGGAAAGACTAGATTTTCTGTCCGTACTAAAAAAAAAAACCCGCTTGTGATTTAATAGTAACATAGAAAGTTGGCAAAGGTGAACCCTGGTTTGAAACCACTAGAGGCATCTGTTTCTGTCACTGCTTTCAGTGGCGATTGAGACAAGGTGTATGAGTGTCGCGCATCAACAGTCAAGCTGCCTGATGGGAATTTTCATCGTTTTATCTCCATACGACGCGCAAATGTGAGATAAAAAAAAACTTAACGAAAGACACTATCCTCCCCTCGTCTCCCGTGCGGAATTTGTTCCTGATATAAGGGGGTTCCCCTGTTGCACTGGAAAACTGAGAAATAAAGAGAGGAATTTTCTGCCATGCGTTTTTATTTTTACAAATGTTGCTTAATAAATTACTTTAGGGTATTTTTTGTTTTTGAAGATTTTTTTAAACATTTTATTTTAGAAAATGAATAAAACTTTTTCGCTTATAAAATTTTTTGTTTTCAAGTATTCCTGATTATACAAATTTTAATGCTAATGTTTTCTTCTCGTTCTTTTTGTAAAATATTTTCCATTTTCAACCAAATAGGACTGCAAATACACAGACTTTCACATTTTATTGTTAAAAAAATTGTCGTTGCTGAGTTCTGCCTTGATTGAAATATATCTCCGTCAATTGCACCTCGTGGTTCTAAATGAACGCCATGCAGAAGCTGCGGGGACTTCTTTTAAAGAAAGGAGACTTTCTAAAGCGTTATGAATAAACCATCTGCGCGTCGCATTTCCAAGAAAAAGCGGGCGGTCGCCGGAGATGTAATTAAATGCAATTCCACCGAAACGAAAAAAAAATTTGAAAAGGAACGCCTTGTTTCTTACGGAGAGAGAGAAACCTAATGTATTGTGTGCGGCATAACCATGGCAACAGAAAACAAGCCGCAGAATTTTCAGCACGTAACAATGACGAAAGTAACCCTTTTCACATGCTGTCACTGAAGTTTTGCTTTTCATGTGTACGTGTGTAGTGTTTATTTGCGTATTGAAACGAGCTCTTCTGAAGGCCCAGCACCCAGACAACCCCTGAGAAATTCCCGAAATCTATAAGGATTGTTGAAGTACTGCCAACTTCGTGTCTAAGTGGGCGTTTTTTTTTTTTCCGGGCACAACAACCAATTTGGGTCAAATTTCACAACCCATTGACTATAAGAAAGGATCTATTCCAATTCAAGCCACTCGTCCACAGCTTGAATCTGGGAAAAATAGTACAGATTTGATGAAACCAATGAATGTGAGATATAAAAACAACCTCAATGTAGATTCTCGTAATTCTCATTAGGGTTATATTCGAGATTCAATTCTTGTAATGCTATATTCGAGAATTGAAATGAACTATTATTCTTGAATAATTAAATTTTTGTTTTCATGTGCAAAAGTTGATCCTGTTTCGAATTTTAATTCGAGACCCTTTAATTCTTTGCATTTTCAGCATGTTTGTCTTCCTCAGATCAATGAGGGGTGCGGGAGGCTTCTTCAATTGCACCGTTGATGTCCGCGGGCGAGATGCAGAACGATGGAGCGGCATCCCTTCTTCTTCCCCCAGGAACGTGTGCAATGGATGTTTGTAGTGGTTCGAAATCCACATTAAAACAGCAGGTCCTGGTCTAAATAGGATAGTAGAGCGTTGCGGAAGGTGGTGGTATTCGCGTCCGTAGCCTATCTTCAAGCTACCCCGGTAATGCTGAATGAGTCACAGCGGTGCAGCCCCTGCTTATGGCATTAACTGCCTCTGTATCGCCAGCAACATTAGAACAACAATAATAGAAGTTTATTTTGAAAATCCATCGAGTTCTGATGTATAGTAACGGTCCGTTTACTTTGCATAGCTTGATGACTGCTATTTCAGTACATGTTACTTCAACTTATTAAATTGCATTTGTAAATTTAAGCTCATGAGTTGAAAATATTGGATCTTTTGCAGCCTACTGGAGAGCTCCTAAAGATTCCGAAACGAGCATTCTCAATTCGAAAGTTCCCATGTTGCATCAGGGAAGAAGAGCACCATACTTGTACACGCCGAAAAGCCCTCCTTGCGAATTCGCAGATGAGAGCGCGATGATGTTCACTCCAAATTGTCACAAAGTGAGTGACGTCTAGAGTGTTGTGCTGTGAATTATATGAAATCTGCTCTACATTTGCCATTCCAAGGACAAGTAATCTCTAGTGCACAGCATTCGAAAGCCTGAATGTGTGAATACTAACAGGGGCGCACTTAGAAGGGGCGTCTCAGTTTATGTCGGATGAAAACGTTGAAATCGTTGCATTCTGTTGAGACATTGTTTTCCGTATGGAAATAAATCCCGAAAAAGAATTCAGCACGCGCCCATTTTGATGCAAAAAGAAAAGCCATAGGATATCCATGAAATAAAAACGCTACCATGAGAATGGGCATTTTTTTTTTTTTTTTTTTTACAGAGAAAGAGAAGCGTTCCGCAAATGAGTGCAACCCAAAGCAGGGAGAGAGAAGAATCGAGATGCATTCAAAGGGAAGTGAGCGCGTTTTCAATTTAAAGAAAAAAAGAATCGCCCATTTTATAAATTTTAGAATATCAAAGAGGACAGTGAGCCTTTTGAAAGGAAGAAAAGGAATACGATATATTATGAAATCAAATTGATCTGAAGATTTAATTAAAAATAATTTTTTTTCCAATCCCCACACATTCAGTGAAGCAATCATACAGTATTATAGGAATTCAACATACAGACAGTTAGAGTAAGGTTGTCACGAAGAAGATTCAAATGTTAAAAATAAAAGTAATGCAGTATATAAAATAAAGTACGCAATTACATTTTCTTAGAACAAAAGACCAAAGAAGGAATAGTTAATATTAAAGAATAGCTACAAATTTCAATAAATTTAACAAGTCATTTGAATAATACTAAAAGCCTCAGATTCAATTATTTTTAATTTTGATATGTTTCGTATTTAGTAAAGCATTCGCAAAATAGATTTTTCCTGTCTTTTGAAATAAGTGGAATTTTAGAGAATTACTTTTAAACAGAAAATGGCCTAGTGGATAGCGCGGGTATTTGAAGAAGCTTTCAGTTCGAATCCCGATAGAAATGTCAAGCCAAAATCTTCCGTCTCCGGAATATTTCAGTAAGACACTCCATAGACTCGGCGGCCTGATGGCCAATTGGCTAGAGCTTCGGCCTTTAGTATCTCAGGCTTCAGGTTCGATCCTGGTTGTGGCATGGATGTTTGTGAGCGATCTGAATCCATGTTAAAGTGTAGTTCCCTTCTAGCGTGCCCAAAATGACCGTAGAGCGGCAAACAAAACCTCCGTATACTCGGGGAGGGAGATGCGAGCCTGCAGATTGATTGGTTTGGTTTGTCGCTCTACGGTCATCTTGTGTACACTTTAGGTTAAACAGACCGGGACCTATGGTTTAACGTGGATTTCGAACACTCACAAACATACATGCCACCGCCAGGATTCGAACCTGAAGCCTGGGATACCAAAGGCTAGAGTGCTAGCCAATTGGCCACCAGGCCGCCCATCTGTGCAGAGGCAGAACCCACTTTTTCAGAATGGTGGCAGCCAATCTTGTAGCAAGCCCTCGCGGTGCACCTGTATCGTTTTGCTCTGACATTCTTCTATCGAATCACCTCAGTTCAAATTCTCACCCTTCGACAGTCACTTTTCTTTTGTTTGAAATAAAAAATTATTTGTCCAGAAATTTTGCTGAGCAATTCCTTTTGAGGCACAACTCACAAGGGTCCAAATGATACGAATGAATCAAACGATTCCGGAATGGACATAACTCTGTATGAATGGCCAAACTCTTACAAAAGTGAAAATTCCATTTTAGAAAAAAAGCAGGAACTGTTTTGAGGGGGAGGATGCACCGAGGTGAAAGCGCGGCGAGAACAAAGCAAAACCCCTTTCGCTCCGCGCCTCGGAAGAAATGGACGTCAGCTCACCATCCGGTGTCAGAAATAGTTCCCCCCCCTTGCTTATCTTCGGCGTTTGCCTTTTTATGAGGTCCGCTGCGGAAATGGCGAAGAACACAGAGCGCTCTCATGGATGCCCCCAGCAGATAGAAAAGAAGAAGAAATTGGAGGAAGTTCATCGGAAGGAAGTAGAAAACTGATTCTTGCATCCTACTATTGAGAGCTCTCGCTTTTTTTTTTTTTTTTTTTTTTCGCAAAACGAAAACAGTTTATAAGCAACTGCAAGTGAAATGAACTCACAGTCGAGTCTAAGTTAAATGAGAAACAAAAGATCTTTTGAGTGGAAATCGTCCAACTCTATCCTGTATCCATGAAAAGGTTCGCGTTACTTTTACATAGAGATTTTTTTAAATCTTTTTCTTATATGAATGTCAGGAAAAAGAAAAATACGAAAATAATTAAGATATCTGAGTCATAATTCCATGTGCACAACCTCATCGAACTATTTATCTTCAACTAAAATACGAAACAAATGAACTTGCTAACACTTTTCAAATTGAAATCAATTTTACGAATAAATAATATGATACTCACATCAAACTTTTGGGAGGATCGATGATATGTATGGCGCACAAAAAGCGGGAAGCAAAGAGTACTCTTTGTGACGAAAAAATTGGTTTGTTCTGTCGCTCTACGGTCATTTTATGCACACGTTGGACTCACTAGACCCGGAACTTACAATTTAACGTGGATTCCGAACCACTCACAAACATCCATGCCACCACCTTGTGATGGAAAGACGATCTCGAACTAAAAAAACTGAGTTCGAATCCCATCAAATTCGCACTATTTTGATTAAATAATACTCGTAATTATTTTCTTAATGAATCCTTCAGATTAGATGCAAAAAGTTCACAAATGTTGAAAGTGATGGGATTGGAATCCATCCAGTGGAATATAAACACATCGCGGAAATTTAAATCGATTGTTTAAGAAGAAAAAATGATCAGATATTAAAAAGCAGATTTCTGCGAAACCCAAATAGTTAATTCGCAATCTGTTTTTCAGTTTTATCAATGCTATCTACAAATGGCCGCATGCCATAACTTTCCTGCAGAAAATAAAAGCATTTTAAACGAATAAGAACATTTCGTTTCCGGTCGCGTGTCCATTGCATTTCTTTTACGGTGCATTTTAGATGGCATACATTATTCGTAGTGCGGATGTTTCATTTATTCCCCCTTGGTAAACAATGCACATTTAGTAAGAAATTCATTAGAAAAACAACATGGACGTTGTTTTTTTTCGGTATAAAAATAACATATCCTAATTTGAAAACATGAATCGATTGTATTCGTAGCTGGCGGGAAGTTCGAACGTGGAAAGGCCGAAGGATGAGGAATACTGTCAGGAAGGGATTATCACTTTATTTTGGGAAATGAAAGTGAGATTTTCATAAAACTGTAAGAAAACAAATTAATTTTTATAATCCAAGATCGAAACGAAAGACGTGCTTGCGTATCATTAGTATTGAGTGAAGCGAAGTACCGAAAGGTTAAAAAATTCAATTTATAGCCATTTTTTAACTTATTGGACTTATTATATTCGTTACAATTAACTGCACGGCCGCGTCTTGCAGGGAAAGAGCATCACGTCGCAATTGAGGCATCTTCGGAAGTCGTTCAGGCATTTCGTTTTGTTTTTCACTCTCACATTTGAGATACTTCTGTCCTAATGTCAGTAAATAGTGTATACCAAGTACATTCATTCAAAATACTTTTTTTCAAATACTTTGTACGTAAGTACGTAATACGCGAAATAAATGAAATATCCCTTAAACCTCCTTTTGCATGAAGTGTAGCAAAAAATGCTAATCTACATGATTACATTGATGGAACAGAACATTTAAGCATTGTTATAATCCATTTTAATAGTTCAATTCATCCTAAAGCATCCTAAGAAGAGCATTGTATTACGAAACGAGAAATAGATGTCTATTAATACCTGCCAGAAATATTTTTAAAGATATGATATACACTTTAATAGTATTTTATAAATAACCGATTTATTTCAAATGTATCAGAAGTATGAACATGCAGTTAAAAAAAGATATCCAATTATATAAATGAATTAAAAAATAAATTATAGTTAACATATTTCATACATTTTTTATTGTGAGAAATTTTAGTAGAGTTCATTGTTACTGAATAAATAAATTATAATAGTAGGTGAGACACGAGAAAAAATTTTTGCAACATAAAGAAACACTCTTTTTCATTCATCTAGAAACAGAACAAGAAATGGAATTTTTTTTTTTTCATTTAGAATATTTAAAATGGGATAGATCTCTTCGTCCTCAGTGAAGTGATTTCGTATTGAAATCTTTGAAATAGATGAAACAGGTTTGTGAAATATTTCTAACAATCCAGCGTAATGAGAACAATGAGAACAATATATATATATATATATATATATATATATATATATATATATATATTGTTCTCATTACGCTGAATTGTTATATATATAAGCATACACACACACGCATTTATATATAAAGCAAATATTGACATATGACGATATTTATGTTTGTACTGTCAAAAAAGACGAGATCTATTTTATTGAGATTTTCTTTCAATGAAAATGATTTTTTGTTTTAAGAGAATTAAAAAAAAAGTGACTATTAAAACGATGTTCAAGTCTTAAAAGAAAACAAGGTAGAAGAAATAAACAACCAAAAGGGCTACCTGTTTATGGGTGGCGTGAGAAGTCCAAGAGCAGGCGGGCGGCAGCTCACTTTTGTGGACAGATCCCCTTGTAAGCGGGCGAATGGGTTGGCAGCCTCTTCGCGGCGCCTCCTGGCGACATCCACGCTGCTTTGGCGACAACTCAGGAAGAGACACAACACTGGACAAAGAGTGACTCAGTGGTAACGGGTGTTCAGGTTACGATGCCTCGCTTTCAGAAGCGATGCTGTTTGTCGGAGGACGTCCTGCATTAGGTAGCCTATTCGCAACGCATTCTCGAGTTCCAGTACACCACACTCTCCCATAAGATTCTCACCAGAAGTCTTCCTTTATGAGCCGATGAGTGGCAGGCGCAATTAAAACGGTGTTGTTCAAAATAAATAAATAGTGCAAATTTTTCAATGAATGTTATTTCTTCAATCCCATGTTAACATTGTCTGGAATTCCTCCTTTAGGTTTAACTTTCTTTCGATTTTTGTTAACTGATCTCATATGAAAAAGGGACCCTGGTTTCAAATCACTGCTTAGAACTCGAAAATGTGTTCAATGAAAAGCTCAATCGTGTGTCTTTCTAAGCAACATACTTTCATAGAATTATGAAATAAGGTGAAAGTAAACTATAAAATAAATTCTATTTCATTTTGACAGCTTGCTCTTCGCCTTTTGGAGCATGCTTCATTTAAGATGATTAACATGTGTGCTATTCCTAACTCAATTTCACTCATTTCTTAAGAAGTCACGGCCAATACGCAGCTTCCTGTTAAACAGTGCTTTCAGGTGGGAGGTTTATTTGCTTTTAACACTCAGATTGCATGTCTCACTTGAATTCCTTCTATGATATTTATTTATTTATTTTGTTTTTTGTGTTATAAAGTTTGAAGGAGTTTCCAAGAATATATGTAAAGAAAGAACAAATAAAATATTTTACAAAGTAAAACGTTCAGTAGATGTTTTGACTTCAATTTTTACATTCAATATTTGTTTCTAATTTTTCAACCAAACTTTTTTCAACTCAAAATTATGTTAAATAGAACATGTTCCTTACTCCTTACTGCTGGGTGCAATAAATAAAAATAAAAATAAAAAAACATTGAATAATTCTAATGCATGAGTGCCATTTTTTCTAGTCATACACACGGAAGTTGTTTGCGAGGAACTGCATTGCTTCAAAATCGCGCGAGTTTCATTTTGAGCGACGGTCTTTCGTCCACTCTGTTTCGAATTTAAGTTATGCTTGGACTTTAGATTATGTGGAAAGCGGACAAGTCGGCCGGATTCAAACAGAGTGACGTAATGGTGGATAAAGGTAGTTTTGAAAGGGATTTCAATGACAATCTGTTGAAAACATTCCACACTAACTACTCAATATTTTTCCTTCGTAATGGCTTTGCTTTGTGTCTGTTTAATGAGTGCCCCTAACAAGTAATGGATTCGTCCTTTTCCGCTTTTTAATGGGATGTTTATCTTCCACACAACCGGTGGTGGAGTTTTCGGAATCTTTTCGAACAAGCCTTTCGATCCATGAAGGAAAACCAGTGAATGAGGTGAGAAGCACAATTCCGTATTAACCAGGCGACCCGATGGTGAGTTTGGCGGAGCTTGTGAGCAACTCTCATCGAAGAGTCGTCTGATTCTACCTATTCTCCCATAAAAGACTCAAATGGGGTGAAGTTATCCTAGAAACTCGAGATGTGCACACATGGCGAGCAGATACATCCGGCGGCTGAATGCTATGTTTGTCGGGTTAGAGGAAAAGCATGCTGATTAGAGGAGTCGATTTCAATGCAATGGAAGGAATGCACCCTGTTTGTGGGCCAGTGGCAACGTCCGCAACTGCTTTGAAGAAGGGGCAAGGTTCGAATCCCCTAGTGGCACTGTTGTATATATTTCATTCAGTAATGAGGAGACTCAATCGCAACTAAGACGATTTGTGTGTAAAACGTCTCACATCAATAGATCTCTCCATGCGACACGCGAGTGCAGGGCCAGTTATCTCTAAAACGTCCTATCGGCCACTTCGTCTACACCCGTCAGTGGGCTGTTGGTGGTGTGCAAGAGACCCACCTCTTTGTAACGGGTAGGGGGGGACTTCATAGCCCTGGGTATGTAGTTGAGGTGTGGAGGAAAGCAAAGAGAATTAAAGAAGGGAAGAACGCAGTCACTTGTTCTGTGACCACATGTGTGAGGAAAACTTTCATTCATTTTTTTCTTTCATGCTTATGGGAATTTTTTTCAACTTGCAGTGCGTCGCGGAGTCCGTTCAATCCTCGTTTAATGGGTTCCTGTCAGTGACCAATTTTTGTGTCAATTTCCGATGCCGATCTCACGTCGCACCAGAGCGTGATGCGGCTTCAATGCTGAAATCTAATCACGACCCAGCGCGTCATTTGCCAGTCGCGCGTTTGCTGGGAAAACTGCACCTCGACATTTCTTTTAGCTTCCATCGGCATTCTGTGTTAGGTGTGTGTGCTGGTACGTATGTGTAGTGCAGGTTAGAAGCTGGTCGTAAAGATATATGGTTTCGAATGCATAGCTTTCTCAGTTATTAAAAAAATTTATGTAGAAAGATACGTGTTGTAGATTCTTGTAGATACGTGTTGTAGAAACGATACCTCTGAAGCGTCTTCATGCCTCCCCCACAAAAGAAGAAAAATGCGACCCGATAAATTTCCAACAGACGCCGAAATTGCGAATGTGTGATGTGATGTGATGTGAGTTGGGGCAGCTATGCGAGAGGGACCCACACATAGAATGTTTAAGCATGTTGTTTGCAATCATAATAGCATTGTAATAAGCATTGCAATCATAATAGCTTCTAATAATCCAGTTGTATTAAATATTTGTGAATTACAAAGTATACTACAAAATAATGCTTTTTGTCATTTTTATTTATTTATTTTATTTCATTTCGCATTGCGCGCGCCACATGTGGCAGTTAGGAAATAATTTTACTTCCAGCACCTATCACGCGCGAAAAGGACTCATTTCCTCCCGGTGAAATGCAGTGTTTATATTCTTTAAAATAAGTTACTTCAACATGTATCGTCCACTTTCAGACATTTCTTTCCGTTGGTTATTCACCGGTTATTGAATGAATTATTTTTTTTGCCAAATTTGGTTTTTGACACTTATATGGAAATTCTAATCTTTTCTGATCAAAGTTGCGTGAGGTAAATAAAAGCATTTTTTTTTCTCCATGAACAAGTGGTCTTATTCATTTTCTGCATCTTTCTTTTATAGAAGGAAGAAATGTTTTTCGACATGAAAAAATTTCGGCAATGCTCTTTCGTCAGCATAAAAAAAAAAAAAAAAAAAAAGAACAACAACAACATCGCCAATTAGCGATAGATGAGAGATTGTGGAGCCAGCCGATGTGATTTCCCCCACTCGTTGCCCGGGCAACCGTCTGAGCCGAGCAGAGGCCATTGAAAAGACGGAGGTCTGGCTTTTCTTTGATCTCAACCGTGGCATCCCAGGACGCAACAGGAGGAGCTTCGATTATATGGGCGTCTAAAGAAGCTCTTTTGCTTGAAAAGTGCTTCTTCTGGTCTGTTTCTTTGATCGAAGCATCGTTTGGAAGAGGAATCAGACAACACTTGTATGTTTTGGTACGGAAAGAATTCGGTCTGCTTCAAATTGCTGCAATTATAATAATTGAGTCAGAGTTGTTTGGTAGTGAATTGGTTTGTCGCTCGTTTGTCGACAATTTAAAGTGGATTCCAAACCACTCCGAATTTGTAAGAGAAAATCCCCCGTCGGATGAGCCGTGATGTGATCATCTTGATGTGGCAGTGCGGGGATGTTAATGCGCTCAAGCAGTGCTCGCATCGTAATGGGGTTAATCGGCTCAGCTTGTTTGTGGACAGGCACATAGAAAGTGTAAATGATGTGACTTTGAAAGTAATCTTTTGGCGTGAGAACATCCATGAAATTGGCATGGATAGTCGGTTCACTATCAGAGCGTTACATTTTCATGTCCAGTTTGAAGTGTTATTCATTTCAAAACAATACTTAATTTGGAAAATCTAAATATACCATTGTGTAGAGAAGGGGTTTTCCAAAGTTTTTAGCCTGAGGACCACACTGATTCTTTCACTAGGTCCCCTGGACCCAGACCTGATTAGTTCCTTCTGCTACTACTCACAACTATTTATCTATGGGACAAAACGCTTTCCAAAATGAAATATACAAAAAATTTACTAAAAAACGTAAAGAAAACGTTTTGGGAAAAAAAAACCCTAAATCTAACAATTAATAATTGCATGTAATTTTTTATAAGCTTTGATTGGGCTGATACTGAAACCGAATTAAATGATGGAATATTTGCTAACCTAGCAGATTTGGGCACCTTGAAAACCTTCTTTATCAACCGAATTATCAGATGATGAAGAAGTAGAAATTATCCCCTCACCTACAAAGTGAAACTAATATCCCGGAAAAAAAGGAGATCCTAATTTGCAGTCTCAATCATCCCATTCATTAAATGCGCGTGACCTTGGATTTTTTCATAATGTGGAATACCCGCAAGCTAGCTTAGAATCAACGATGAAATCTCTTTTTTATTGCGAAAATATTGACTATGCGTCCGTTTACTGGCACCGGTTAATTATTCAAATCCATCATTTTTTACGCGATGTCAAAGAAAACCCGCTTCTACTTTCATCCAAATTTTACACAACATGTTTACATTTTCGGCTTTGTAAGATGTATCAATAGAAGAGTTTTCCTGTGAATTCAGTTCTTTTGACGTTCATAAAGAAATGCAAAAAGAAAAAAATGAAACCGTCGAATGTTTCTAAAAAATGCTTGAAACTGCTATGAAGGGCCATTTTCTAATGGATGACCCATACATTATTGAACATTGCATTCATGGTATTTCTGATTCTAATCGTAATGAATTGATTTTATATGCAGGAAAATATATTTCTGAATTTAAAGAAAGGTTAAAAATGTATGAAAAAGTGCTTAATGTTCAAAATAAGCCATTGCCTTATTTTAACAGTTTTGGAAATAATAAACGTGCAAGGTAATGTATCAGCAACTACTAAAAGTGTTGCAAAAAGATGAAGTCAATACTAATGTAGATAAAAGGATACACGATAAATGATAACGATTTTCGTAAAAAACTTGATACTATGCACAAAGTTGTTAATATGGATAGTCATGCCTTTGATTCTCATACTGATACTGGTTGTTCTGTAAGTTTAGAACATGAAAGTATTTATCAGTTTCTTGCACGACCATTGTTGAATTCTGCGAGAATAATATAAATAAAAAATAATATAATGCTAACTGCTTTTGGTAAGAGTCAAATTTAAAATTTTGTATTTACTGCTCTACCAGTGCTATATTTAGATTTTCCGAATTTTATATAGTTTTGTAGTGATTGACGTTTCGAATTGGACATCAAAGCATAACGTTAAAATTCTGACTCATACGAACAGCTTTTATAAATGTTTTCCAATCCAAAATTTCTATTCTACAACTGAATGATGTTATATTAAATAGGATTTAGTGTCATGAGTGAACATTATGTTCTCCTTGTTAGATTATTAAAGTGAAGTTAAAAAATAGAAGAAAAGAAATAGAATAAAAGTTATAATTTAAAAGAGAATTTTTAGCTCTCTCAACTCGAGAAACTTTCATTTCAAAAACTTATATAAGAATAAAATAAAAATAATAAATAAATAACTTATATAAAAATGAACTTAATAAGAATAAACCTGATTTACACTTGATACTATTGCTGTGGATTTTATAACGGACATGAAACTATGTGTTGTAAATATAACGATTGACCCATATCAAATCACGTGCTCTGCAGTTCACCTTGAAGTGTTTCAAAATATAAACAGTTTCAGCTACCTCAAAATAGTGCCTGAGGATTAGTTTAATGTTTATAAAGAGTTCATTGAACCATCTGACTTCTCTGTTTGACTTGGGTAGAATGAAGAGACATCAACGAGAAACGCATAAAGAAATAACAAATTTTAATGTCAGAAAAGAAGATGACATAAAATGAAAACAGCCTTACACTTTTAAAACATTAATTTCAACAACAAAACAACGAATTCCTTTTTTCCTCTTTTAGATTAACAACTTAATATGGAAGATTAAAATGTCAACGATAAGATTCTCTCTTTCGTTCTGTCCTTATTTAAACTTCAGGTGCCGCGAAATTGGGCTTTCCGCGCCCCCGCAGCAGCGAGTGGATGAGAGGTGAGACGAAGATGAGCAGAAGGAATGCGGTGGTTATCACGAGGGCAGAGGCCCGCCTAGCTCTGCTTCTCCACCATGGGCTCGAAGAGGAACTTGAGGAAGCACGTGTACTGGATGAACACGGCTCCCATGGCGATGATCGAGAACATGAACAGGTTCAGCTCCCGCGTCCGGTACCTGTTCTTCTTGAGCCAGTTCAGAACGTCCAGGTTGTTCGTCAGGTTGCCTGCGGAGAATTTCACGGCATGCATGGTTAAGTGCTCGTAAAATGATCATGCAAAAGAAAATAATCTTTAAAAAATATACATCTCTACTTCTGAATTATTTTATTTTCTAATAATAAAAAAATAAAGAATTAAAATTTCCAAAATAAAGAATTAAATTCCTCCTTAATTGTAAAGTGTACCACGTTTCTTTGTGTCTTAGCACCAAGAAGAAGGGAAATGTCAACCTCACTGGAAACGGAAAAAAAAAAAAAAATAATAATAATGTGACGCAAGAAAAAATAATTTTGTTAGGATTTAAGTGACGCAGAAGTCCGGCTGTATCAGATTAATTATGAGAATGCCAATTGACTCTGAAGTCAGTTACATCTATCCGTATGAGAAATTAAGAGAACGTCAATTAGCGTTGAGATTTAGTTGTATCTATCCGTATGAGAACGTCAATTAGCTCTGAGATCAGTCGCATTTATCCGTTTTAAGTGAAAATAATCATAAACGGCTATAAGAAATGATCTGCATGGATCATAAATATTACAAATATAAATAACTGTTGGTAAAGGAATTGCACTGATTATACAAACCCAGGATGTGGATCATTGCGAACCATTGCAGAGCACTTTTACCTTACAAATATTATTCATAAAGATTTTTTTTTTTTAACGAATCACTAAATGTTAAAATCAACAATTTTTGTCTGCCACTCACGACTGAGGTATTAAATTTACAATTTTAGCCGGCACAATGAGTGAATTTAGCATTAAAGTCACCCCCTTACAAAAACTCTCTAACATTGCTACTTTATGGACCATTATAAACTTTTGTGCATAAATTATTTAACTGTTCAGGCTAAAGTAGTAAATTTAATACCTCAGTGGTGAGGGGCGGACAAAAATTGTTATTTTTAACATTTAGTGATTCATTAAAAAGCAAATCTTGATGAATACAAGTAGGCGAATCATATTTGTCAAGTGTGAGTACTCTACACTATTTCACATCCATATTTAGTTAAGTTTCAAGCTTTTATTTATCAACTATGGTATGAGCTTCACTACGTCATTACTGCCTCCTTTGCAGACATTTAATTCCTAAATTTAGCGAAATTTTTCTTATTGAGCAATTTAGCTTTTACTATAAATTGTTATCGCTTGGTTGAATTGGAATCCAAAATTGAAATCTTCCATCAAGATCAGGAAATGAATCTGAATTAAAACCATCAAAATTTACAATAAATTACTGAAATCCCGTTTAGCAACAGCAAAGAGAGTGTGGACTGACCGTGGTAGACGGTGGGGAACCTCTTCCTGAAGTAGGTGAGCGAGGGCAGGTTCTTGACGCCGTACTTGCGGGCGTAGCGCGGGTCCTTGATCTTCACGAAGAGGATGTCCAGCTCGTCGATGTCGTCGTCGATGTCCTCCAGCGAGTGCAGCGCCTCGTCGCACGCGGGGCAGTCGGCGTCGTCTGCAAAGAGTTCAATCACACTTACAACCTCCTATAAAGTAATTCAGGGTTCATCGAAAAAAGACATCATGATTCGAAATATTGACACGCCTCATTTGCAGCAGGCATTTCTCTTATTCAACAAAAGGAGAAATTGAAGCTGAATGGCAAATCAAGCGACTCCATTTCAATGAGATTTTAAGCAGGACTCCACAAGCTTTTCGAAAAGCATTTTCCAAGAGCCTTATGAACCTTTACCAGAAAGTCATAACTTCGAATATAACACTGAAATTAAATAGACAGAGTTAGATTTTTAAATTTATATAGCATCATATCAGAAAATATTGAAGGCATCTCACACGACTTCACGTTTCCCAGTCAGCTTTAAATATTAATGTGTCACTTGTAAATCGCAAGTTGAAGCCAAATTTATCAATATACATGTCAAAATTGTCACTATTTTTAGAAATATTTCCGTAGTTTGGTGCCAATTTTAGCCCTTGTTATTATGGAGCCAGCAAATAAATTCCCTCTTAATGTTTCTAACTAATTCCAAAATACAAATATTTTGACTGTAAATTTTGAGCAAGAATGCATTTGAAAATTATATGATACAAAGTAAATGTTTCTGACATTTTAGAGTTGTTTTTACACAATAGTAAAATAAAATAGCACCAAAATATTTGTAATTTTGTGCAATAAAGAGTTTTGTGCTTAGATGAATTGCAGTCAGTTCCATGCTTCCAATAAATTAATTTACACAAATGCGTCAAACTTAAGCATGGTTTTCTTTTTCGCAGTTTGTAATATTTTAATAATAATTTTTTTATAAAAGAAGAAACATACGCAAACGCTCATGAATCGGATGCCTATGCAGATCAAATATTTTCAAAAGAATGGGATTAATACAAGCGATTATTTTGTCCAAGGGAGAGAAAGCATGAGTAAGGAATGGGATCTCTGTCCATCTCGAACAACTGTTGAGTTAAGAATGTCCATATCTCCAACAGTAACTGTTCTTTTTATGTGGAGGGGGGGAGAGGAAAGATTTAAATCACAGATGATCAATACATTCGATGACGCACGTCTTCCCTTTCCAACAGTTTCTACGTTAAATGAGCGCTATGTGTCTGATTTATTTCTCATGAAATCAAAGTCTGCACATCGGAATAAACCCATGTGAGGTGGTATCCTTCTGGTAGAATAACTTTTATTTTTCTACACCTTGTAACATAGCCCCCTACCAGTTAGAATGATGAGGGTAGAAAATCGGTGGACCTCGTGTCAATCAAGATCAAGCCGACGAGTAATGAAGAGGAGAGTGACTTCCGGGAAGTGATTTTTGGAGGTAATTTCCAGCATTGAAAGAAAACTCGGATCCGAGTAATTTGGCTGTCGATATCTTCCAATTTAAATCCTTTTCCTTGATGATCTCTATGACGGTGAAGTGAACTTCCAAAAATACCCCTGCTCGCTAACAGATTTTATATGATTCCAGTGAATGAGCAGTAAAACTCAAACGTGATATTTTTGACTAAGAAGAGAGCATGAGTACAGCTTTTAACGTGCAGCACCAGGTTAGCGAGCTCAAACAAACTATTTCAGCTAAAAAAAAAAGGCCAACCGAAGTGTGAATAACTCACAGAAGAAGATGGCGATGAAGTCGTTCTCCTGCAGCAGCTTGTCCATCATGCGGCGGCTGACCTCCTCGATCTCGTTCCTCAGCTCGATCATGTCCTGGCTGGTCAGCCACTCCAGCACCGACTCGCCGTCTGACAGGGAGCCTGCGGGAAGAGAACACTTTTGGTTTGAATTCAATACCCGTAGGATTGCCACTTTGATGAATGGCTCGCATTTTGGGTACAACTGCTTTTGGAGATTTATTACAAATACAAAAGGAACAACACTTTTAGTGATGTACTAGGATTCAATACGTTTTACTCTCGAGCCTTCACTCGTGAGATATTGGTTTTTCCTTTCTTTTTTACTTCATTTTTTGTAAATCTATACTTAAGTTCCATGTCGCCCATCTTAGCTGGCATTCTAAGTTGGCAACAGTTAAGTGGTGAACTCTTTGTAAATTTCATCTTCGAAAAATGTTTCGGGAACCTATGCAGATCCAAAAGCAATTAGTTGTGCAAAATATCTTAAGTTGGAATATCTCTCGGAAGTAATATAAGTAATTGTAAAAATTAATATTGGATGGGAACTCAAAAAAAATGTGCTTCCTTTCATAGTTTGCACTGCAACTCAAGGAACTCCATTTGAAGAGTTTTCGGAACACTGTCCACGTCAACATGAAAATAACCAGCCACACGATATGTGATGCTTTATACGCATCGTCAGAATCCCCATAGAACAATTTTCATGAAAGCAATGGTGTCTGCATCGGTTGTTGCTAGCGGATTTGAACCTGAGACCTTCCTCATGCTACAACTGGGTCACGGATTGGGCCTTTGTCTACACTGCCAATGTGTATCTTTATATATCTTATTAATAAAATATTAATATAATATCTATATACACATATGTAATTCAATCCAAACAGAGTCTAAGCTGAATGCCACAGAAGAAAACGGTTAAGATGACTCAAATTTTTAAGTATAAAATATTAGCAACAAGTGGGCATCAGGCAATCATTGGGTCCTGATACAAGCGTGCGAATGAGAGTCCTGTCCGTTGAAACAGAAAGCATCCGAAGGCAGCATAGATGCTGGTAAACCCGAGCTCACAAACACGTTTAGAAAAGTTTCAATGAGGACGAAGCAGCCCAGTCTGTAAACCTGTGTGCACCACCAGCCTCATTGAAAGCGGAGATCTGCTTGTTTCGAGTTAAATCGAGAACGTTCCCCTCCCAACGACATTTACTACTATAAACAGCAATTCAAAAATAAAGAAAGAAAGCCACCGTCATACCTTCGTAGAAGGCGGGCACCCCCTTCCTGAAGTAGGCGAGGGTGGGCACGCTGTGCACCCCCCACTGCACCCCCGCCGTGGGTTCGCGCACCTTCACGAAGTTCACCCCAAAGAGGTTGGCCTCCTCGTCGATCTCCTCCAGGTCCTTCAGGAGGTCCAGGCACACCTCGCACTCCTCCTCGTCTGCAAGGCACAAGCGGGGAATTTCTATTTATTTATTTTTAAATACTAATTATAAGCGAAGTCTCTTTACAGTCTATCTTACAAAGAAAAGATAGACTGCAAAGAAGATTTTTAGACTTTAGACGTTTTAGCTATCTTAAAAGGAAAAGAAAAAAAAAAATGAATGTAGTTTTGGCTTAAATTATATTTATCTTTATGCCAAGCTTTGTGAAGATAACTATTTTATTCTAAGCCAGTTTTCCGACTAACAGCGACATCTTTAACAATAGTTGTTTTTTTTCATGGTGGCTATAGTATTTGATTTTAAAGATAAAAATCTTCATTTGATACCGATTCCAACTTTGGATTTCATCTGGTAGAACTGAAATTAAAAGCTTTTTTTCATAAGTTCTAATAATTCATAGTATCCTATTAGCGCATTTTTAATTTTCAATTTCTCTCTTTTTGCATTATATATACGAGTGATATGTTATATAAATAGAATTTTAAAAGATTTTGTATAGAACTTAAATTTCAAGATGATGATTATCAATAAAAATGCGAATTATTTAACTTCTTTTTACACGAAAAATAGAAAATGCTATTATGTTACGTGCCGCTAGACCACAGAAATTGTGTTCGTCTTCTTAATTTGATACTACAGCTAGCTTTATGGAAATGATAGCATATTTTCTATCCAACACGGAAAATTCCTCCTGCTTAAGAATATTTTCTATTTTAAATAGAGAAAAATCTTTTAATGTAATCCGTATAACACTATTTCTATACTATAAAATACGAACGACTTTAATTATTTTTAAAAATTTGATTGCTAGTGGTGACTCGACATTATTTCTTTTACAGGATATCAATCGAGTTCATTAAAATCCGTTGAAATCTATCTATCTGTTGTAAATCTACAAAATTTGTTTTTACAGAATAAGAAGAATGAGAAGTCTCCATCAAGAAGGAGACTATTTGCTGTGAAAACTAGGCTCGCTTTCTATTTTGAGTGTCAGAAAAAAATCAGTTCAAATCACGCCCAATTCTTTCCGACTTTGATAAGTCATCGTGACATGTGCCTATTGCCTATTCTAAGCTACAATGAAAAGAAGCAGTTGGTTCATCAGCGTTCAACAAAGAGCCTGCCGAAGTAAACATCCTCGATGTTTCATATTGTTAACACAGAATAAGAGTCCATACCACATGTGGTATGGACTCGGCAGAAAATTATTTCCTCGAGTAAGGCTGCTGCAGGTGAGCAGGATGAACACGACACCAGAAGTCTTTTCATTCGTCACTGTGACATGTACCCTTGTGCTTGTGTTTTTGTCAAAATAAGTGGGAGGGGGCACATTGCGATTTCGTTAATTCGGTTTCTTTTCCCAGTTCAACGTCTAACTCGAATTAATATTTTTCTGACACTCGGACCTGTCTTAAGATTGCACAGCAAGCACTCACAGAAGTAGACGGCGATGAGCTGGTGCCTGTCGACGAGCTTCTCCAGCATCCTGCCGCTCACCTCCTCGATGTCGTCGCTCAGCTCCAGGGTGCTGTCGCTCAGGATCCAGTCCAGGACCGCCTCCTCGTTCATCAGGTCGCCTGCACACCGAGAACATTCGAATCAATACCGCATCACTCACACTAGTACAGACACACTGATCAGGCTTACACGCTATACAGATACCCTCAGAATATACTTATATATATATTTAAAGGAAATGTCAAACAGGATGGGTATTTTCCCATCTAACTGTGCTCCTACATAATACAGGATATATACATTCGATGAGCAATGATAGTAGTCATTTAGAAAATAACTGCCCAGTATATTCATCTACTTTTTAAACAATTCAAAAATTAGCTACTATAAAATGAAAAAGGATTATCGATATAATTCTTTATCTTCCATTCCACAATTCCTCAATTATTTATCTTCCCTTCCTCAATTTTTTACAGGAAACTTGTAAACTGCATTTTCTCCTCTGATGGGATTGCAATGGTGAGTAAAGCGCCTGGTGTCTTCCATTTTCAAAGACACTATTGAATGTTTCCCCAATTAGAAGCAAGAACTTATAGATAATTTACCACCAATAGATGCACAGAGATCACCTGCTCAACTGCACCTTATTTTCGCTCAGTGTTGCTTGGAATTTGATCTGACATGACACGTCAGAAGTGTGATAGATTTTTAAAACAGACTAGATTTATCATAAGGAGTCTGCCACCCCTCCTCATCCACTGGAGGGTGAAGAGGGCGATGCCTCGTTTTACTGACAAGCAGAGAACCAGGGTACAGGGGGAATACTCTACTGGAAGTTGACTTTACCAAAGAAAAAAATTAGATTTTTTTAAAATTGAGATCCCAAATTGGAGTACAGCCTCCTAGACCAGCTTGCAGTTAGCACTTAAAGTTTGTTAAAAGGAAATTAAAGCATGTCGAACTGAAAATGACTCTGTCCATGTTGAAAGTGAGAACGCTGGACTAGAAAGTCTACTGAAAGAAGGTTCGAACCGTCAGATGTCGCCCTGGAGCGTTCACCACAAATTGTGGTGTTACCACGAGGGGTGTAGCCCTCAGGTGGTGTTTTGAAATGCCGAGCGAGGATGCAAAAGAAGGACGAAAAGAGAAGAGACCTTTGTAGACGAGGGGTCGGGCGTTGCGGAAGAAGATGAGGGCGGGGAACTGCTTCACCCCGTACCGCCTGCCGATGGTGCTGTCCTGCGTCTTAACCATCTGGATGCCGTACTCGTCCGTGAAGCCGTCGATGTTCTCCAGCTCCTCCAGCACCTTCTCGGACGCCTTGTTCTGCAGCTTGTCTGCAACGAAAGAAACAAGTAAGACTTTGGCTCCGATCTGGCCCTCAGGTCAGCAGGCAGAAACCCACATTCAATACTTGTTGCCAGCACTGCATGGATAACACATAATAATTCCCATCTACATCACTTCTGCCACGGATTGCAAAGGCATTTTCATGCCGATTTCAAAGAACACTTATTATTTAGAGTCAATAAATTCAGTAAAAACTGTTTTCACAAGCTTCGTGATGGGCGAAACGTTTATACTTAAAAAAAAAAAACTTTTACGAATGTTTAAAAAATTGCTATTTATTAGGATACAATTTTGGTGTATAGAGCGGATAAGGCGAAACTATAAACTTCAACTCGTTTCATTTTTGGAGTGTGACTTGTGAAACGTGAGGTCTTATGTCATCAAGAAGAAAAATAATACCTTTTCGATCCAACATTGTTTTTGATGACAACAATTTCTGATGCACAATAATAATTGTTGCAGTAATAATATGTTCATTAATTATTTGATCTATTCTTAGCTAGCTGTAATGGATAGCTTTCTTTAAATTTCACCAGATATTTAGGTATTTCATCTGCATGTAGCCCCTGTGCTGAGTGTTTACAATTATCATAACAGTATCCGCTACTGCTTGTTTATTGAACTATAACATTAAAAGAAATTATTTTTCCCAAAACATGTAAAAATTTGGAATAAATTTTATCTTAGTAGCAAATTCATGTCATTCTCTTAGTGAATTTTTTTATTAAAAATTTTTTTTTTTTCTGTATGCATTTCTGATGGACCAAAACCATATCAATTGATGGATAATAGAAGAACACAATTATTTCATTTATTTCGTTGTAGTAAAATAAAAAATAAATTGCAATAAAAATAATTTTAGAAAGAGAAAAAAATGTAAGCCTACATAATGCAATATTTGAAACAACAACAACAAAAAAATAAATATAAATAAAAATAAACAAATAAATAAAATAAAAGCATTAGAATACAATCGCTAAAATTTACCATTTTTGATTTCAAGAGAATTTTAAAAACAATTCTTAATCTTGCTTATTAAAAATGCTGACAAATATTTATTTATAAAAAATCAAAGAAAGAAATATTAAACACGAAATGTATCAAAAGTGAGATAAGAATGCATAAAGAAATATTTTTTGTGCTTTCCTTTTAGTCATTATTTTGTGGAGGAATTTTAGGTGATGATGATGATGATGACGATGAGGATTAGAAAGTAGAATTTAACAATAAAAATAAGAATTTCATTTAAATAAAGAATTTTTTTTTGTGATAAACATCCGATAAAAACATACTAAATTCAGAGAAAAGAAAGTTTAACTTGTATGTAGCTTATAAATTTTAAGAAGTATGAGCGCATTTCTTTCTTCATGCATAAAATGAAGGCGTGACACTCACAGAAGAGCACCACCAGGTAGGGCGTGTTGTCGATGAGCTTGTCGCACATGTCCCTGTTCACCGTCTCGATGGTGTCCTCCGACTTGGAGTGGATGAGCCACTGGAGCACCTCCTCCTCCGCAGAGATGTCTCCTGCGGTGAAAAACAAACAATCAACTCTCTGCAAGGAAATAAATCTGCTAGAGATTTTTTTTTTTTTTTTTTTTTTAACTTTAAGCGCGGCTGTTAGGGGATAAGTCCTATTCTATGTTAAAATATAACTTTCAATGATGATTCCATGCAGAGGGAGTTCCGAACATTTTGGGTCGTTTCTGTTCCTCGAAGTTTAAAATGCTTCTCCATCGATGACGTGGGAGCATGTCTCAATGATAATTGCGCATGGTAATATGGTAAGCTTTTCTTCTGGCCTGCTGCATCCGATGGACCCCCTAAGCCCAAAACATAGAGATTTCCTTAGCATTTTTCTGTAAATACCAGATGCAACGGTAATATCAAACTTAAAAACGGGGTTCTTTTAATTTAGGACACTAGGTTCAGAACTGCACTTAACACTTTCGCTGCCGATCAAGTGAGGATGTGTTGGTAGCGATCGCCCCGTCGTGGAAATGGATTTCTCCTGCAGGACGACTTACTTTTTATAAAAAAATATTGAAAATTATTAATAAAACAGTATTTTGTGTATCGTACTTGACTACTGAATAATATTGTGGCTTTCCCTGAGAGAATGGCGCGTCATACGCACTAGAGGTAAAAATGTTTGCTAAATGCCCCGTGACGCGATGGTGCTTGTGGGAAAACGCAACAAAATAAGTGATAAAATGCATGACATTGGCATGATACTCATTTAAAAATATCTTCTACAGTGGTAGTGCTGTTTTTATCTATCGCTCGAATGAAAACACCTGAGCAGTGTCTAAAACTTATCCATGACCAAGTAGAAGCATTCTAAGTGGGGAATATTTGACGGCAATTGAATTCAGTGTGCTTTCTGCAATACCATCCACTCTTCGAGCAAGAGTGTTTGCAAACTGACGTTTTTAAAATAAATTAGCTTTTTCTGGCCACATTTCTTCTGGTCCCATTTTCGTTACTGAATGAGCGGAAATTAGTACGAGTTGCTTCTTCTTGTTTACTTTTTTAGACAACAATAAGTAGTATCAACTTAGATACTACTTATACTACTTAGGAACAGCTTAGATTTCAACCCGTGTTTCAAAGATCCATAGTATTCATTTCCGCATAATTCCGAAACTAAAATTTGAGCTTAAATCAAAGCTACACTATGTTGAGCTAGCCAGGTCTTGTCGTTTGTGACTTAGTGGAAGAGTCAGTGCGGCTCTCTAGGCTAAAAAGGTTTGGAGACCCCCTGCTTTAGAGAGTTAATGGTGAAAAAAAAAAAGGATAGGCAGATCGAATGTGAGGGGGAGGGGGAGAGAGTACCTTCGTAGATGCTGGGCACGTTGTTCTCGAAGTAGATGAGCGCGGGGAAGCGTGAGATGCCGTAGTCGGCGGCGATGCTGTCGTCGGTGGTCTTGACGAAGAGGATGCCGTGTCTGTCCGTGTCATCGTCGATGTTCTCCAGGTCGGCGAGCGTCTCCATGCACTCGGGGCAGTCCTCCTCGTCCGGGTCGTCTGCAAGGGGAGAGAGAGACTCTTACTCGTCTACACTCGAACGCGCACCCATTTCTAATGCTTTGTATGTTTTCGCGCAATTTAAAACCTATCCCCAATCCACCACAATGAAATGGGTTTTGAACAGACGAAGGGAGGTCAGGACTTCCGAATGCACTCTAAGGGTGCTCTTTCAAAATTGCGGGGATCAAAGAGGATCTATCAACATGGAGCGTCCATTATGAAACGGCCTAAGAATTCAGTGCACTCAAGTCATGCACTACGTAATTATATGCTTACTCAAGATAAAGAGATACCAGACATGTTATTTTATTTATAACTCTGATCATTTCGTAGGAAATAGAATAAAACATTACAAAAAAGTTAATATAAATGAATATTTTATTTTTGAATCATTTTGGGGAGAAAGTTCATGAATGGATTATTTCCAAATATTTAGAAAAATCTAATTTGCATTGATTGACAGCTAAAACAAATAAAATCTTTCTTTTGAAAATTGTGTATTAAACCTTTTTCTCTCTTTTAGCTCCAGCAGCATAGAGTAATAATGACCTAGTATAGATTAATCGCTATGTCATCATCACATAGGTTAAACTACAAAGTAAAAAGTCACGTGAGGTGTATGATAACATGAAGTGTATGTTTGCCTCAAACTGGCAACCCTGATGATATTTTGTTACTACTTTACAGTTTTGAAAACGAATGACATGGGAATAGCGAGGAGGCTTTCATGGAGTATCCAACCCAATACTTCTTTCTAGCAGTGTTATCCATTTTCTCGCCGAAACCGCCAAATTTTCGTTTCTTTCCAACACCGCGTAACATCGTTAAAAATTGTGCATTGAATGTAAAAATATTAGTACCGTATGTTTTAAGATTACAAGCCGATCTGTGCATAAGAAGAGAGTGCGATTTTTCTTCAAAAATTTACGAAATTTAAAAACCCGTATAGAGAAGGGTAAAATAAAACGATTTTTCATATGAAGATGATATAAATTCTGGAACGCAAGTTGATGATGATATGCCTCCAGACATTCCAAAGGATGGGAGCGAATGTGTCGAACTGTTCGGATTTGTATGCCTTTTTTTTTTTTTCGTCTTTTTGCATAAAGGTTGCATTCAAAAATTAAGTTTGAAGAATAAAAAGTACTGTTCCTTTTCCATTGTTATGCTTATTAGATAATTATTTATGGTATTCTTTTATTATTTCTGGTGTACGTTTTGGTACTTGTTTGTTACCCGGGAGCACATTTCACTAACGTCAGATGTTTCGTTTGAACGATGCTGAAAAAATAATTTCGAAAGTAAACCGACTCATTTTCATAAAACGAATAATTCATTTCATTGAGAATTATTTTTCCCCATAAATTTAAGTACTATAAACTAAAGAAATAAAAACACGCTATATTTGGCGGTTAAGTCACGAACCGTGCAACCAAAAAGTACTTAGATTTTTTTTTTTTTTGCGAGATGAGTTCGCACATGAGCCAATCCTTTTCATTTAGCTTTAATAAAAGTTCTGAAAAATTTTCAGCTTATATGAGATAGAATAAAGGTAACCAATGTATTAAAACTATAAATAACAATGTATTATTTTTTACACATCACCAGTACAGTTTCTTATTGTGTTTCGAAGAGAGAGGGGTAACTCACAGAAGAGCACCGCCAGGAACTCGGCCGTCTCGATGAGCTCCTCCAGCTCGTCTCCGTCCATCTCCTCGATCATGTCGCTGGAGGGGTCCTTCTGGGTCACCAGCCAGTTCAGGATGTCCGTGCCGTTCTTCAGGTCGCCTGAAACAGCAACGCCCGCATTTGAGTGGGGTGCGCGTAACTGCAGCACTTTTCAACATTCACAAGTTGGTCTTTTGATGATAGAAGACATCTATAGAATCAGTTCATATGGGAAATCGGTTCAGTATTGGAGCGTTTCATGTCTAGTTCACTACGTTTTCGTACCCATATGGAAATGCCAATAATTTTTACAACCCTACAACACTTGGAAACTATAAATAGATCATTGTGTAGGAAGGGTGAAAAATTCTAGTGGTAAGAGGGAGTAGACTTAGAATCTAGCACCCTGCGTTCAATTTCATCTGTTATATCTCGAGATCCAGACGTGTTATGGAACGATCAAGGGCCCCTTGGAAGGTCTCGATGAGATATAACAAAATGTAATAAAAGTCCCAATGAAACAAAATTTATGTGTGGAAAATCCAAAAATGAAGTGAAATCTTCGGTGAAATTTTATAATGTCGACTTTTAGGCAACGAATGTGGAAGAAACTTTCAAGGAAACGTATTTCAGAAGGTGGAGGGACTCAAGACTCATGCACAAAACTATCATATGCAAATAGAGTAGCACTAGAACACCACCATCGACTACATCTTAACCTCAGTGTCTCGCAGTGCAAACTTTGTGAAGCCAACTTCAGTTTCCCTGGACTCATTATACATACGTCAACAGTATTGCGGTGGTGTCAGTCAGTGTCTATACCCCTCACTCATTCATTTCCATGTTTCTTTTTTCAATTATCCTCTTCATTCTCCCTGCAAATTTGTTAATAGAGATGTTTTCACGGAGGCAGGCCAGAGCATTGCGACTCCTTCAGTTCACGTTGCGTTAAACCAGAGGTATGAGGCGGTATGAGGTATGAGGTCTGAGGGCGAACGTTATCCTGTTGGAAAACTCCCCTTAAATGCTGTTCATGAATGGCAGCACTGAAGGTTGAATCACTAATTGACGTACAAATTTGCAGTCAGTGTGTTTGGGATAACCACGAGTGCCACTGCTTTCATAGGAAATTGCTCCCCAGACCATGACTCAGGTGTAGGTGCAATGTGTCTAGGCCGCAGGCAGTCTGGTTGCAGGCGTTCCCCTGGCCTCGATGAATCGTTCCCTGAATCGATGTCATCTTTCAGATGTATAAAGATGACATCGCCTACCGAATTTCGTTTATCTAATACAAGTCTTTCATAGTGTTGGGATTTTTTCCGTCAGTATAGTATCAATCGCTGTATGAATCACTTTTTAAGAAACTAATCATTCAGAAGCATTGCGTGCTACTTAAAAATCCCTTCAATTAATTAATATCTGTAAATAATTAAATTATAAATTTGCGAAAATGTGTGAGGAAGATTTTGGATGAGCAGAAGAGGGAACGACCTGGAATGTCAAGACTGCTGAGAAGGACTCGATTTTAAACTGAAAACACTGAAGATATTCTGCAACACTGTATTTATGTGAGAATGTCTTTCTGATTTGCTTAAATACAATATAGAGGACAAGAATAAATGTTTCTCCTTGACCGAGAAAAGTCTGCCTTTTTCTTAAAACCGACAAATATTTCATGTGTTTCTTCAGAAGTTTGATAGAAACAAATGAAATATTGCGTGTCAATGACAAATAACCATGAATCTACAAATGCCAATAATACTAATAGAAAAAAAAAGAAGAAGGAGAGGGGGTAGTACCTGCGTAGATGACAGGGTCGTCGGTGTCCCCGTACCGGAAGAAGATGAGGGCGGGCATGCTGTAGACGCCGAAGCTGCGCCCCAGCCTCTCGTCCTCGATCTTGACGAAGTGGATGCCCTGCGCCTCCGCGTCGTCGTCGATGTTCTCCAGCTCCTCCAGGGCCTTGTCGCACTTGCGGCAGTGGAAGCGACGGTCTGCAACAAGCATTCCTTCGTCAATTTCTCAAGCGGAAGCATCCATTATAAAAGTCTATTTTTAAGCTTACGGTGCTTCGTAACAGACGGGCAAAACTGTAGCGCGAATGAACCAGTAAAATTACTTAAAATAGATTGGAATAGAAGAGTAACGAAAACAGAAGGCAAAAAAATGAATGAAAACATATTGTGAATTTCGAAACAATAATAGGAGTCATAGACGATATGGGTAAAATAGGGTCCCATGCATATGGACAGAATAAGAGTCCTACACACTATGGATCCAATGTACTATGGATAAAATAAAGTTCAGTGCGCCACAGACAAAATAGGACTCCCATGCATATTTACATAATATGAGTCCCCTTCACTGATAATATAGTTCTATACAATAGGGGGACACTAAGAGTCCCATGCACTATGGAAATAATAAGAGTCCTATGCTTTCGCTACACTATTATTACAAACATATAAAGTCGGTTGAATTTTCTAAATTTAAGGGAATGCGTGCATGTTCGTATCATTTAAGTGTATGTTTGTAAAATAAATAAGTGTTCCTGGAAGGCAGCGTTTTAGTGCGTGCATTCTCATATGAGCACTAGGCCAAAATAGATGTTTTTTTTTTATTTCTGCAAGAGAAGAAGAAAATAAGTACTCACAGAAGAAGACGGCCAGGTAGTCGCATCGGGCGAGCACCCTCTCCAGCATCCTCTTGTTGACCTTCTCGATGGCGTCGCTGCTCTCCATGTTGTCCGGGCTGGTCAGCCAGTCCAGCACCTCCTCCTCGTCCGTCAGCTCGCCTGCATACATCCATCTTTTATATCCTCATAAAATACTTCTAAAATAAACTGTTTCGAAATCTGCACGAAAACCTTTGGGCTCTTATTGGGTTCCACGGACCCTCTCCGGAATAATATTTTTAAATATTTACAATCAAGTAAATTATATTAAAAGAGAATTAGCAAAAAAAAAAAAAAAAAAAAAAAAAAAAAAAAACAACAACAACCCAGTAATGATAGATGATAATAAGTTATTTCTATCGATATTTACAAATGAAGGAGATAATTACATAGTTTTATATGGCAAGTGCTAAACTGAATTAGACTTCAAGAAAAATAAATCATGATAATTTTTTTTGCTCATTCATGATTGACAGTAAGAACTCACGGTGTCATTAACATACGTCATACGTAATGTTTCTTTAAACATCAATTTTTATTCACTCAAGCTAATTTCTATAACCGTTATACGGTAAGGAGGCTTGTTTAGATGCCAATAGAACCTAAGGACATTTTAGCTACTTGTAAGCCGGTAATGGAAATCTTGTGCAGTATTAAGTACCACTAAAACCGCTTTTTAATTAATGTAAAAATTACTTCCAAAGTATTTGTATAAAGTTTAAAGAAATATTTAGAGTTTGGAATAAGTTTAAAAAGTTCCTCCGATTAAACTGAGAAAAAAGTTAAAATTTAGATAAAGGTTTCTCGTTTCTCATTTAGGATCAGCCCGACATAGGACACATGGACTATTTTTGAAGTTTAATATACAAGATATATACAGAGTAAGGGGTAAATCTGAATACTTTTCATCTGAGATTGGGAGTAGTGTATCCAAGTAGAGCATGCAAGATGAATCTAGCTTTACGACATCAGGAGAGTCACCCACCATCGCGAGGAAAGGCTTACAAATTCGAATAACATTCAGACGTGCGACTTTTCTTTCATTATTATTTTTTTCCTTCATGTGATAGCGAAGTGCAACATAAGACCAACAGAAGGCCTCACCTGGGTAGACGATGGGGTTGCCGTGGCGGAAGAAAACCAGACCCGGCGGATTTCTAACCCTGTACTTCTTGGCCATCAAGTTGTCAGACATTTTGAGAAGTTGAACTTCATAATCGCTGCAGTCGTCATCAATTTGCTCCAGATGTTTCAGGATGTCTTTGCTCTGCTTGTCGTTTTCTCTGTCTGAAAGCAAAGAATGAGCAAGTTTAGAGGACTTCGGAAAATGAAATGGCAAAAACAGAAGGCGGCGTGATGTGCTTACAGAAGTATATTGCGAGGTACTCCTGCTCCTCGATCAGCCGGAACAGCATGTCCCTGTTGATGTTCTCGATGGTGTCTTCCGTCTTCTGTTCGATCAGCCACTCTAGTAGTTCATTTTCGTTCATGAGATCACCTGAAATGTGTTTTTCAAAGACATTTCAGTAATAATAATAAAAAATAAAAGTTTTTAGGTTTATATCGGAATCATGAGAAAAATATGTGTCAGCCTCATAGAGTAGTATTATAATAGAGCATGTATCGGGGTTCCCAGTTTGGGGCAAACATAAGCCTCACGTGATGATACACCTCAAGTGACTTTTATTTCGTAGTTTAACCTATGCGATAATGGCTTGGCGATTTTTGGCAATTATATTATGTGGCCATAACTACTCTATGCTGTAGGCGTGAAGGGAAAAAAAATATTTACAGTCATACAAAGATTTTTAAGGAAAGGGCTCATTTTTTGAGCTACCAATCAATGTAAATTCAATTTTTCTTAAATATTTGCTATTTATATCCTATTCATAAATTTTCCCACTAAAATGATTTTAAAAAAACATTTGTATGAACTCTTCCTAATATTTTATTATATTTCTTACAAAATAATCAGAATTATAAGCAAAATATCATTTTATGGATCTAATTATCTTTAGTCGGCACATAATTGAATAAATATAAGCCTTGAGAAAAAGAATGTCTCGGAATGTTCAGAATCGCTATGTTTTTTTTCTTCTAATGCAGCTGGCAAATAGACCGTGATCTTCGCCATAAGGGCTGCACCGATGTTACTCACTTTGCATTACCCAGGGGGTGCGTGTAGCTTGATGGTAAGTCACGGACGCGGAGTAACAATGCCCCCTCAGTACTCTACGATCCTATTAGGACCGGGACCTACGGCTTAAAGTGGATTCGAACCACTACAAACACCCATGGGCAAAGCCGGGATTGAGAATCGTTATGTAACATGTGTATGTTTTCTGAATAAATACACGCAGAAGAAAAGAAGCCAAGGAGCGATACAGTGCCTACTCTAGTAGGAAAAGGTCAGGCGATGTTTGCCTCAACTTTGTTTTCCCTTAGAATAGGGGGATGGGCTCTATTTTGCTACTACTCTGTGGTTAGCTTTCATATGATTTATTACATTTGAATGTGAACTTAATTCTACACAATTTAATTGAAAAATTTTAAAAATTTCAGACTGCAATTTCACTATTTTAGTAATTTTATGATATTAATTTTCCCTATTGATTTTTTTTTCTTGATTACTTAGCTATTTATTTATTTATTTCATTTCACTTCATTAAAGTCAGTCGAGAAGTTGTAAAAATAGATTAGGACATTTAAACTCCAAAAGAAATGTTTGAATTAGCTGATATATTTGTTGAAATACCTGCTGTGAGTCTCTCCAACGAGTCAAACCCAAAAGGTGCATCTGTTTTATTTGGGATGTTTATCTGTGAACATGTAGCAACCCTTGAATCGGGTGCTTTCTTCTAGTGTTTCCCAGGCTGCATTTGCTTTCTTTCACGGCATCGCGAAAGTGTTTTTTAATTCATTTTAAGAATTTTTTTTTCTTTTAAATTTTTACTATTGCATTATAAAATATTGCATAAAAACATTTTGGTAGCAATCTTTTTTTTTTTTTTACGAATTTTAGAAACTTACTCGAAAAATTCCTTGCTTATTATAGAAATTTTTTTTTACAAATATTTTATTAATTATTATTTTTATTAACATCTGATATTAGATAGGGAATTAAATTTCCTAAGCTCCATTCACTTTAGTTTTTACCTTAGAAAAATAACTAGAAAAGAGATCACCTCGCGGGTCTTCTGAATTCAGTTCAAAACCAGGCGAGTTGCCGTGTTTAAGATAAGAAAAGCGTAAATCTGTCTCAGCAAGTCTTCACATTGTATTCGAGAAAGGGTATGTGAACCCATGCCGTGTATTATTTGGTATTTGCTCCAAACAGCTACTCGACAATTCGTGTTCACCCAGCAAAAGGAGGGTCTTTTACAGATTACATATGTTTGACACGAAAGCAAGTGGCTTTTGCAAGAAAGCACGTTCGAATTTTAACATGTACTTAAATGATAAAAACCGAAAATACTTTCTTGTCAGCATAATAGTTAATTTGGAATCGAGAAAATAAGTTCTCAAGTATTGATATAGTTCCGACTCATGACCCAGGGCCCAGTTTGCATGTAACAGAGCCAAGGTACGAATGTGGTGATAGCATTGTTATGTAATCATTGCTGTCAGAAACGATTGTGATAATGTGTGTTAAACATCGACAGTCAGTTATGATTTTCCCGGGGTGGATCCGGGTTTTCTTCCATACGACATCTTTACCTGTCGATGAGTGTTTGTGGTCTACAAGAGGTTCGCCGATGTTAAAATAGTGAAAAAAGCTGTCCAGGGACTGACCGTCGTAGATGCTGGGCAGCATGCCTTCGAAGTAGACGAAGGAGGGGACGGCGGACACGCCCAGCTCGACGGCGAATTCAGTGTCGTTGGTCTTGAGGATCTGGACGTCGTAGCGGTCAGAGTCGTCGTCGATGTTTTCGAGTTCGTGCAGGATGGAATCGCAGACTGTGCAGTTTTCGTCGTCTAAGGAGTGACAAAACAACACATTCCTTCCTCAATTTAACATCTTGTTTAAAACATTTGATTTCTTAACTTAAAAAATAACTTCATTCGTATATTACTATCAGCAATGGAATATTCTGATACTAAATGATAGAATTATATTAGTCCTATAAAAACTACGACTTATAATAATCTGCGTTTCTGAAGAATAAGAAAAAAAAAGTCTGAATAATCAAAGATCTTTAAATGTTAAAAATCTAATTTTGTCAACATTACCTTTGTAATTAAATTTTACGAAAAAGAGTTTTCCACTTTAAAAAATTAGAATCTAGTCTTAAAAGAGTTCAGACATAAAAATATTTATATTTTAGAACATTGCATATTTAAATCATAGATTACGTATAAAAAATAGATTAAAAATATGGGATGTCAACATAAAAACCTCCTGGTTTTAAACGTGAATTGTACGGAAACTAAGAGTCTTACAGATTTTCGATTCGCGGTGTCCTTAATAGCAACACAACAAGTTTATTTTTGGCTCCCTTCGTAGCTCTCAGAATGTTCAATCTATATTCAATTTTAGTCCATGTATTGAGCAGCATGTCAGATGGGATTGAATGGAGGGCCTCCGTAATTCTGTAACGGAGATCATCAGCATCATGTACAGGTGTAGCGCATACCATATCTTTACATAACCCCACAGGAAAAATTCCGGAGGAGTTATGTCTGGAGATCAAGGTGGAGAAGCAATGGGCCTATTTAGTCCGGTTTATCACTACGGAAATGCTTCGTCTAAGGAACGACGAACGGACGAAACCTGTGAGGTGGGGTACCATCCTGTTGGAATATCACATTTAGCTGCAAAGAGAGTAGCTGTAGTAGGAAAAACAAACTGTTTAAGCATGTCAAAATAAAGATTACCAGTTACGGTTCTTTCCATGAAGAAAAAGGGTCCGACAATTCTATCGCGCATCTGACCACTTCACACATTCACTTTGTCACTGTCCCTGACATGTTCCCGAACAATGTTAAGCTGTTCTGAACCCCAGATACGAACGTTGTGACGATTAACCGTTCCAAATATGAGGAACCTTGATTTGTCACTGAATATCATATTCTCTAGGTAATTGTGAGCGCTGTCGATCCGATCCAGGATCTCAATAGCAATTTTTTTTGCGTTTTTTTGCATTTCAAAAATGCATACAACAAAAATGGACTTTACAGGAAAAAGTTGCAGCAAAATAAATCTGTTTTGTCGCTATTCATAATACCGCAAACAGCACATTTCTAGGACTTTTATTTTTTCGCACAATTATCATTTGAAATCAGGAATGTTTTATGTGATCACCCTGTATATAATTATAATTGATAAATAGAGTTAAAAAATATCTACCTATTATTATCTACCTATTTATTTAAAAACAGATCTAATTGAAAAAAAGGTATGTGAGAGTGTAGTTAAAAAAATAAAATTTTCATTTATGTTAGTGAGCATTTCCTTTTACTCCTACACAAGTGAAAAAAAGCATGGGGACTCACAGAAGAAGACGGCGACGGTGTGCTCTTCGATGAGGACCTCTAGCTCCCTGCGGTCCACGTCCTCGATGAAGCTGTCCGGCCGGTCCCGGTTCTCCACCAGCCACTGCAGGATGGCGTCCGGCTTCGTCAGGTCCCCTGGGCAGAGAAAACGGAATGTTGGAATAAGGAAACAAAGGAAAATGAACTGGAACTGGGACAGAACGATCATCCTATACACTGGTCCTGTTGAAATCAATGTCCATAGGCTCTTACAATCAGCTTTACATCCCTTATATCCATTAGTTCAATGACATTACTCGTGCTAGGCTCGCCTTCTGAGGCCCTGTGCCCATCAAGTTGTCTATCTGCATACGACTTTTTGGATTGGTTCTAAGTGGCTCTTCACCTTCTGCAATACTTTTCCCGCAAGTTTTGTTTCCCTCTCATTGCCTGTAACCAGACATTATAAAATGTCACCGAAGAGTTCCCTTATTTTTAATTTCACACGTATCCATTTTATTTCATTTCTACTTTTATTCTTGCATTCAATTAGCTTTCTCCAAGAATTTTTAAAGGAGCTCTTGATAGCTCTCGCAACACGTCTGGATTGTTAGTGATAACAACGGCAACAGAGGAGGGATTCTAGACCCACTCTTAGTTTCCCGCTACATAGCGCGGTTCCCCTCCCATCAAATTCTTTCCTCTACAATATGCTATATTGAGAGTTTCCAAATTATGAACAGTTTCGAAGTGATTAACATTTCCAACTGGACGTGAAAGCATACTGCTCTGACCTTGAACCTTCCACCCAAATAAATCGAATGGATAGATGCCTTCACATCAAGATATGAAACAGGCGGATTTTCATTCATTTCGTATTTCAAGCTCTACTAGCTGATAGATGATCGGAATTATGCATCCATGTAATCAAGAACTTGCCCTTTTAGCAGCTGATTATGCAATTTAGAATGTGTGGTCGTTATCCACCTACAATGTGTTGCTGCAGTTTGTGGAGAAGCGTTGAAATCGCGGCTGCGTAGTAGGTTTCTAAAATGTTTTATATTGGCAAAACTTAAAAAGAACGAGTGCATAATGCGTATAGGAAACGCATCTATTTATTTTTCATATTTAATTAAGAATTTCACCTTATGGAAAAACTTTTAATTCCTTATAAGCAACTTTCTCATCGAAATGCAAAACTTTTCATTCTGTTTACTTTGTATATTTTACGATTTTAATAAAAAAAGTAATAAATGCTTTTTAGTAGACGTCACCCAACAGCGAACAATTTTCGATATAAAGTTAGAGTGAAAATAACTCAAAGGACAATAAATGGCTTATACAACATTTCATGTATTATTTTCTCGACATTTTATAATTTAGACACGTGTTTTCTTTTATAACTTAAGTGTGTAATCGGAACATCTGATTTGACACATTTATACATGAATTCGTTCAATTTTTTACCCTTTTAAAGTCTGAACATCCAGCTTAAAATAGTAACAGATTGGAATAAGAATCTTCAGAAGAAGCAGGTGATGCAATATTTGAAAATTCCTTTCCACTTGATTTTAGGCAACAAGACACACATTTTCTTAAGCAATGGCGCTCAATTGCTAGAAAAATCTTTTCTACTCCTACTTTTACTTAAGCTGAAGTCAAGAATATCACTCCCAAATTGAAGTTTCAAAATCTCTTAGAGCTGATAGAATCTTAAATGAGGTAACAATACATTTCTGAAGTGTGAAAACTGAACGAGAGAGGGAGAGCAGAAACAAAATGTTTCCCCCACCTTTGTACTCGCTGGCCGATTCCTTCTTGAAGAGCACCAGGGTGGGGAAGTGGGCGATGCTGTAGGCCTCGGCGACCTCGGGGTCCGACACCTTCACGAAGTCCACGTCGTTGCTCTCGGCGTCGTCGTCGATGTTCTCGACGCTCTGCAGCACCTTCTCGCACAGGGGGCAGTTGGACCGGGAGTCTGGACAATGACAAAAAAAGTGTCATCTTTAGTTGTTACTGAATTTCAAAATACAATTCTATAAAGGGAAAAAAAGAGCTTTTACTTTTCGTGTGTTCTCAGAAAACGCCCGCAACGTATAAGCAGTTTCTGCTGGAGATCGTAGTTGGTAAGAGCGTGTTACGTAAAAAAAAAAAAGTAGCAATTGATTAAGAGAGATGTATGAAATTGAAGGAAAATGATACACAAATCATACTCAATTGAATTTGTGAATCTGATATTAACATTCTATTATATCTGTGCCAGATCCTATTTAAGTTGCTTCTTTAGAAAAAACATTACAAGAAAAAATAAGATTTAAAAGATAGGTTAATATTCAAGGAAAGAAATGGGAGAGACAGTGTGCTTCACAGCATCTTCTCTTTATGACAGGAGAAATACAAAAAATTGAATATGTTCTCATTGATAAGGCAGCTTCTTTCCTCTCAAAAAGAAAGCCTCCTGTCTCTGGAGGCACTGGTATTTTCATCAAAAGCTCTGTACGTCACTCTCATATTGCTACACCGCCATTAATTGGTATAAAATCAACGATTGTCTCACTGCACTTTCCTCATTTTTCCTACTCTCGCTGTAGCTTCAGTTTATGGGCCAAATGGAATTGCCACCTCTAACTTCAACAATGATTTAAATACTCTCTTCTCTCTGAATAGTAGTGTGATTTTAGCTGGAGACTTTAACGCTCATAATACTACTTGGGAATGTCACAATAAAAATAGCACCGGTGTAGCCCTTCAATCCTATGCTAATAACTTTAACGTTGAAATTATTGCTCCTAACACCCCCACTAGAATTGGTACTAACTCTACTTTTATTATCGACCTTGTAGTTACTAACAACTTCCACTTTAATCACTCAATTTCTTCTAGATGAACTCTCCTCAGATCATAACCCTGTCATTATTGACTATAAATTTAACTATGTTAATTTTAATATCAACTCTAATATTACTACTAACTGGTCTAAATTCTCTACTACTCTGGACTCTTAACTTCAATTATTCACCCACCCCTCTAACTAATCCTAATGATATAGAAACTGCAATCTTTGAATTAACTAGTAGTATTCTCTCTGCACATAAAGCTGCTTCTAAACCTCTTACTACTAACAACCGCACTTACCTACCCCTTACATTAAACCGCTAATTACTAACCGTAATAACGCTAGGAAAAATTTGGCAAATATATCGTGACCCCCACAGCAAGAATCAGTATAACCATCACCAGAACTTACTTAGACGAGCAATTTTAAACTACAAAAACGACTGCTGGGATAGGAAACTTCAAACTGTTAATGTTGAAGATGGATCAATTTGGAACCTTTGCAATAATATTAGAAAAAAAGAACTAGAATTACCTCACTCCACACTCCGCAGTTACTACTGATACAGATAAAGCCGAGGTCCACGCCACTACTCTACAAGCACAATTCCAGGAAAACGAAACTAACAATCCTAACACTGTAATTAAGTCGAAAACACTATCTCTTCTTTCCTTGCTCAGCCTAATGATAATGAAAATATTCCTCCTACCAAAGCATCCTTTATTATTAATTGCATCTCTAATCTTAAAATTAGTAAAACCCCTGGTATTGACTGCATAACCAATAAAATGCTTAAAAATATTCCCTTTAAAATTATTCTTTATATCTGTAAAATTACTGATGCTATCCTTTTAACTAACCACTTTCCTAACAATTGGAAGACTGCTCGCATTCCTCCGATCCTTTAGCCTGGTAAAGACCCTACCTCTCCTAATAGCTATCAACCCATTTCACTTCTTTCCTCCCTCAGCAAACTAATCGAACGAGTTCTCTCCGATATCCTTAATGAAGCATCTAACAAACTTAACATACTAATCTCTCAGCAATTTGGTTTTACAAAAAAAATTTATCCACTACGCATCAACTTTATAACATTTCCGAAATTATCTCAGAAGGGTTTTCCTGGAAAATTGATACAGCAGCAATCTTTCTAGATGTGGCAAAAGCCTTCGATCGAGTTTGGATCAACGGACTAATTTTTAAGATGATTAAATTTCAGTATCCTTCTTTTTTTAATTCATGTACTATTTATAACTATCTCACAGGTCGAAATTTCGTTGTTTCTGTAAATAGCTCATTCGACTCAAGAAACTGCAAAATCCTAGCCGGTGTTCCCCAGGGCTCGATCTTAGGACACTTTTTATATAACATTTACACCAATGATATTCCACAGAATCACAAGATTAAATTAACATTCTACGCGGAGGACACTGCTATAATTACACAGGGGAGAAACTTCAACATTATTCAGAAAAACTTACAAAATTACATCAATCAGTTAGAAATATGGCTTAATAATTGGAAAATTAAACTTAATGTCGCGAAAACTGAAGCAGTGCTATTCACCAGGAAAAATAACTATAACCCACCTAATATTACTATTTATAATACTAACATTTCCTGCTCTACAGAAACTAAATACCTTGAAGTAATTCTTGATCGCAGACTTAATTATAATTCTCATATCAATATCTTCGCACTAAATTCAATAACCAATTACGAAAACTCTATCCTTTAATTTGCAGAAATTCTTCTCTAACACTGGAACTTAAAAACTAATCTATCTCTCCTATCTCAGACCTATCATAGCATATGCGAGTCCAGTATGGGGCTCCACTGCGAACAGTAACTTCCTGATTCTGGAAAGGCTTGAAAACAAGATCTTGAGAATGATTATGAATTCACCCTGGTTCTTTAGAAATAAAGAGATTAGATATTCGCTCTCTGTTCCCAGCTTTAAAGAATACGTACAAAAATTGCTGTTAATTTCTATGATTCTGTTTCTCATTCCAATAACCAGGTCCTAAAAGATCTTCAAAATTTTGATTATGATATATCTCTTCCTGCAGCCTCAAACGCCCACGATACGTACTTAATATTAATAAATAATGCGCTCACTTTTAGTTTCTTCCCAGACAACCGATGGTTGCTTTGGATCTTCTCTCTTCCGCTTCTCGCGTAATTTTTTTTTTGTGCTTTTAGTTACTCCGTCTGTGCTCGTTTTTGCTAAGATTTTTAATTTTTCCTCTTGTTTTTTTGTTTTTTAATATTCCTTTTTGTTTCATTTTTAAATTTTATATTTTTTGCTTTTAGTAACTTAATTGATATTATTGTTTTTCTTATTAAATTTTCTATATTTTTTATAACTGGCAAAGGGCAAGACCTCACGTTACGTAATCCATCTACCAGGTTGGAGGTTTGGTCGCTGCGCGATCAAGGCACTCCGTGTACTTACCCCGATTTGAGAGATTGTTCTTTATTTAATTTGAATAAAATATAATAAATAATTTTTAACAGAATAATTTTTCTATTCTAGAAATGCTCTACTTAGATTAAATGTTTCTTTCCTCTCAAGTAAAGAATCAAAAAGAATTCTAACAGAATTTTCTGTATTTATACCGGATAAAATATTCTTTGCTTAATTTTCCCAAATTTTTAACAGAATAATTAAAAGAATGCTATGTTTGGATGAAATATTTCTTTTCAAAGTGCTACTATCCTGTTCAAGATGGCGGAGAGTTAAAACGCTCTGCTTTGTGCTTGCTTTAATCAGTATTGTGAACAATTGTTAATGCCCCTTTTCAGAAGTGTAACGGGAATCCGCATATTCGGGATGACGAAGAGAATTTTAGTTGTTAACATTTTGAACCCTATAAGTGTGGTATTCTTCGAATGCTGTCAAAAATGTAAATTATGTTTCGTCGTGTTTGCCGCTCGACTGATTTAAAGTTTCCTCTACCAAAGAGAATAAACTTTAATCTAATTAAAAACGTCATGAACGAAAAAATTGATCGAGACTATTGCAGAACTAAATCCAGAGATTGCAATATTAAGTAATATGAAAAGTATTCAAAAGTCCGTTTTTACTTTGAAGAAGTATGAAAATGAGACAATTTTAAAACTGAAATGTATCCGACAGATAATAAAAACATCCTACAGTACCATCTGTTGAAATATGTGTAGATTAGATGATTTTGTTACTTATTTTTTTATACCTGCATGCAAAAAGTAAGCAACCTTTAAATTTTTCAGCAGGTAACGCGCTATTTTAATGCGGTACCATGATTGTGCCGGTTAATTGGGCTTCAGTACAGTTTTAATGGGAATATCAGAGATAAATCACTCTCGACAAAAATTAAAACGATTAAAACATGGGCGCATTTAATGTGCTTATGGACATTCTGAACCTATGTAGAAGATGTAAATATTTGAGTAAGTATTTCGCCATTCCAGCAATTAAAAAAAATCATACATTGAACATTCATTTCATTGAATAGTCTTGATAAAAAAAACAACACAAAAGAACAACCAATAGTTAAAAGCTACTCTATGCTTAGAAAAAATACACATGAGCATTATCTACAGTTTAAAAAGGATCTGGCATAGCGTTGCTTAAGCAATTCTGATCTTTTAAAAAATCTTTACGAATCATGCTGGATTATGAAAAATGCAAGACTATCGAACGCCGGATTCAATATATCATCAGAAGGGAGGAGCTACTCACAGAAGAGCACCGCCACGGAATGCGACGTGTTGAGGATGTTCTCGAGCATGAGGCTGTTCACTTCTTCGATGGCATCGGGGATGTCCAGGGTCTCCTCGCTCGTGGCCCACGCCAGGATGGCCCCTTCGTCCATCAGGTCGCCTGAAAGAACACTTTTAGTAAGCACTCCTTCATTTGATGAAATAATAATTTTTTTTTTTATTGCCCCTTCTCAAAAAATAGTTCACAAATTTTGGAACGCAAGTAATAGCGAATAGTGTCGCCCTGATGCTATGAAATGTAGCAAACAATACTTTTATACTATGAGATTCACACTCACGCCACAGGTTTGGTTGTGCTCTAATGTAATGTCACTAAGAGAGAGTGGAGTTGGATCAAATTGCAAGCGTAACACCAACCCTTATCTAATGTTGCAGTGCAGTTACTATTTTCAGGTGCAAAAAGAGTCGATGCCATATGTAAGCGTCGCAGCGTAGCTGGCTGGTGGACGTTTTCTACAATAACCTGTTCAAACTCGATGAAATACGAACTGCAACGAACTTTTTGCGGCAAGCACAAGTAGCGCAACACTTATATAAAAAATGTTCAGTCTTATTGCTTCATCCAAGATCAGATTTGAGAAGCAGTACGTCACAAAAAGCTGTTCTGACGTACTGTGAATTATGCTAGGAAATCATCTAGCATTAACTATGCACTTGAGCTCATGTGGCTTCGAATCGCTTCTATTCACTTTGAAATGTTTCACTTTTAAATACAAAATTTATGTGGAATTAAAACCCTTCATTCTTATTTTCGTGAACAGTGGCTGACCGCTAATTTTCCTCAATTTAGTGAATTATTAATTAACGTTAATATTAGCATAATCCTATAAATATGTGTTCTGTACTATAGAAATTTCAGCCCTTTCCCCGTTTTGTGTCAACTGATAACTGAACTTGGAAAAAACTTAATGAATTTCAGACATTTGAAAGAAGAAAATATTCACCATGGTAGGGCACGGGTTCCTCGTTGCGGAAGAGCACCAGGGCGGGGAACTGGGTGATGTTCACCTTGGAGCGAGCCACGGTCATGTCGTCGGTGGTGACGAGCAGGATGCCCACCTTGTCCAACTCGTCGTCGATGTTCTCCAGCTCATGAAGGATGGTCTCGCACAGCTCGCACTCGTTCGGGGCTGCAGGGGGAATGAGAACACATTTGTGTCAGTGGTTGTGCTCTTAATTCTCTAGTTTTTAAAAAAAATTTTTTTACGTATTTAATTCAGAATTATAATTTTATTGGATCATTAGAAGAATTAAAGCAACGGATTAGAACCCTTCTTACAGTAGTTTGTTTTTTTGTAATTTTATATAAACTTGATTTAGTGTGTATTCATTTATTTCATTTTGCAATATGTACAGAATAGTTGCAATGTGATTATACTTGTTCACTGCAACAACCCCAAATATTTGGTCAAAGTCAAATCTGCCTGGCTTGCATTTCAGAGCATGGAGGAAAGAATGCCATAACAACGGTCTATAGGGAAGAGGATGGCTCTGATTCAAGTCTCTAATCAAAATAGAGTCTAATAAAACGGCTTCGCAGTCTTTACACATTAATTACTGAAAATGTAAGCAGCAAATATGTAAAAGGTACTGTCATGAATCATAAACATCTAATTTCAATTTAATTATTTCCTTTAGAACGCAGAGAAAAGAGAAAAGGTGTATATAGAAAAATCCCCTTTCTGACTTACTACCACTCCAAGACTATTGTTTCTCATGCTTCATTCCAAATCTTCTGCTCAACAATAATCTCTTCAGCTAATTGCGTTGCAACTGATTTTCGGCCTTGTCATGCTTGCTCTATTCAAGAAACTTCCATTCTCTTTAGAAATCTTTATCATCCATATAAATGTCGAGGAAGGAAGTTTAATTTGTTGGTAAAAATTGTAATGCAATGTTTTCCTTTCAACCTAGATTTCCTGTGATTATTTAAGAATTGTAATTCTCAATAATGTTCAGCAAAAACATTCACCTAAGAATATCAACAAAACATTAAGTATATAATAGTTTGAAGCAACTGGTCTGATAAAACACGAGAATTTCTTCTTCATTTAGGTAGATACATCAGTCACATGTTTACATAATAAAGAAGAAATTTTGTAATTTTACTTTCACACTTTATGCAGATTCTGTGCAATTTATCTTGATGCCATGACCAACATCTTGTATTTCAAAAGTTTTCAAATTATTAGTTTCCAGAGCCACCTGGTGGTGAGCACGTTGGGTTTCTAAATTTAGTTCTAAGCTCGGCGAGCGACCGAAATTGACCACGAAAATAAGTGTGCCACCAAGTCCATTTATTTTTTGTTTCAGTAAGAGTTTGCGAATTTTACAAGTTACTGCTTAAAAGCAGATTGATCATCGTGGATTAAAGATTCTTCTAAAGGCCTCTTACAAAATGACTCACGTAATATTTTACGCTGTCAAGACAATGTGAGTTTAACATTTTTGGCAGAAATTCTAAGCAGAAAAATAGTTGTGTTGATGGAGCGTTAGGGTTTACATGAATCACTTTACACCTTGGTGATCAGCATTGGTGCCACCACAATTTAGAATGCTCCTATAGAAACAGCATCTATGAGTTCGTCATCTTTCTTCAAGTAATTGAATATTTTGGCACACTTATTTATTGGATCCCTTTTCGATCGCTTGCCAAGCTTTGAGCTGAATTTAGAAATCAAACGCTTTCAGCAAGCTAGGTTGCTCTAAGGATTATTCACAGTCTACTGAACTCTAATTAAACTTCTTCAGAGTGAGTTGACCACAATCAAAGTGTTATATTTATATACGAATGAATATGACTTGTTCGTGTATGAATACATGTGCGAAACTCAATAAAATGAATTACCTTTAGAGATTAATATACATTGTAGGAATAAATCACCGAGAATAAATGTAAATTTAAACATTCTTTTTTAGTGTGGTATAATAAGTTACCTGTGTCTGTGAGAACTAAACATGTTGCAATTATTTATATTAAGATTAAATTACTCTGGGCAATACAATAGCTGAAACTGAATGAAGGGACTCTCACCGAAAAAGGCGAGGACGTATCCTCTGTCCCTGACGAGACTGAGGAGGATCTCCTCCGTCACCTCCTCGATGCTGTCCTCGTTCTTCTGCTTGATGAGCCACTCCAGCACCTCCGCTTCCACGGTCAGATCACCTGAGCAGAGGAGTTCACATGTGCATTAAAACACAAGGCATCACTGAAAAAGTGTCAAAAAGTCTGCGATGCCAAGGATTATTAACTGTATAGTATTAAATTAAAAGGAAAAAAATTACATTCAAATGCTATCTTGAATATCAAAACAAAAATTAACCAAAACGAAAACTGCAGAAATAAGAATTATTTATAAATTCACTTTATGTTTCATTTTCAGCTCTTCTTCCTCTTCTTCTACGCAGCGGAAGCCACTCTTCAAAAAGTTTTCTCTAAAATAGTGTGCAGCAGAACTTCGTAAAACTATTTATCTACAACGATGAATCCTGATTTCATTCAGATGTTTTCGCTGGATTCATCCAGAAAGATTCAAGAATAATTGCCATAAGACATGATTGGACTCCATCGTCTTTTAGAGTCTCGAAGTCGTAGTATTCCTTAAAAAAACCCTCAAAACAAACTGGGTCACTGTCATCCGAATTGGCATTTTTTTTTTATGAGAAGTGTCCTCTGAGTTTAGAAGCGCGCAAGAAGAAAGAGGGGGCTGACCTTCGTAGACGGAGGGGATCTTGTTCTCGAAGTAGACGAGGATGGGCAGCTCGTCGCTGAGGCCGAACTGCTTGGCCAGGCTGTAGTCGCTGATCTTGACGAAGGGGATGCCCTGCTCCTTCAGCTCGTCGTCGATGTTCTCCAGCTCCTTGAGCACCACGCCGCTCACCTCGGCCGCCTCGTCGTCTGGAAGGAAAGTCTCGCATTAGCATTAGGTCGGAAATAGATCCGCTGAGATGCATGCTAGGCAATGCTTAAAGGCCACGAATATGTCTCTGTTCCAATGAGGGGATAAGATTATGTGCACACTTCTGTCTTCACGAGGGCAGTACATATACAAATATACATAGCTTGCTGTACGGTTTGTTGTATATCTATCTATCTAATTATCAGTATGGATAAATTGTAGCAATTCAGATAAGACCTGTACGAAGCATATTATTCAATATCCGATATAATTGAACGATGAGATTTTCGAAAACTTCGTTGAAAAGGTGATAATGCATGTTTTGGCTATCAAAAGGAAAAAACTATCAACTTGAATGAATGCAAAGGACTTGAAGACCCCTGAAGTAGTAATAAAATAGAGTGGATCCCCCATTTCTAAAGAAACGGAAAGCTGGGATAAACATCTCCTATCCTTTGAGTACTAGATTTGGCTCTGTATCGCCGCTTGGCTTCTTTTCCCTGTACATTTATTTAGAAAATGTAAACATATTACTAAACGGTTCTGATAATGAGAAACCCTTCTTCTCAAGCCATACATTTATTATGTGCTTAGTAAGCATAAATAGATACAAGAAATGTTATTTTGCCTGTAACTCTGATCATTTTGTAAGAAATAAAATAAAGCATTACAACAGATTCATATAAATGAAAATTTTATGTTTTAATAAAATATTCATGTTGGAATTTGGTATGAAAGTTTATTAATGAAATATAAATATCAAATATTTAGAAAAATTTTTACATTTATCTATAGTTATAAAGATGAAGAATTTCTTTTGATAATCGTTGTAGGATAGTAGAACGTTTTCCTTGATTCGCACCAACAGCATACAGTAGTAACATCCAACAAAAATTGTTGCCCAAAATCGCCAAGCAATCATTGGATATGTCAAACTACAAAGTAAAAGTCACGCGAGGATTATGTTTGCCCCAAACTGGTAACCCTGTGCGCGCTCTATTCTATTATTACTCTATGAAAATATAACTCCACAAGTTTGCTTTTATTCATCAAACTTCCAACAAAGAATTGTCAGAAAATCAACATCAAATAAGTGTACAATGCATATGTGCAAAACATTCTCAATTTTGTGTGTGGTCTTTAATGAGGTGATCCTTATATAAAACACATATGAACTGAATTAAGGAACTCTTTAATAAAGAAAAGCGAATTTAAAATCTAAACATTACCAAGAAAAATACAATAAAAAAAGAAATTAAATGTATAATTCAGTACCTAAAGTTCAAATAGGATATAACACTAAATAAACAAAATATATTAAAAGTGAATGGAGATCTACAGGCGTGAATGCGTGCAACTATGACGTTTTTCTGTTTTCCCTTTTTTTAAAAATTAAATACCTCGAATGACTTCTTATCAATTTTTCTAAGTTAAATTAAATTTTAATTTTATGTATTATTTAAATTTTCATTTTAATTTTAGGTATATATGTATATATGTATATATATATATGCCTATATTGAGTCCAAAGAAATATTCTCTATTACAGCTTTTAATTTATGATTTATATTTAAATTATATTTATATTATTGCAAGAGTAGCAACACAGTCGATGTGTTACATTTTCAACCCATTCACCCATTTATGAAGTTCTGTGTTTCAATCCCACTCACAAATGTTAATTTACTGGAATCAATAAAATGAATCAGCGGTTTATCTGATTCGTGTATTTTTAACATTCTAATTGAATACTAGTTGTCTGGTATCATTGCGCGAAATGTCTTTCAAGCAAGCCGAACTCAGAACTGAGCGGCACACATTTCATTTTGGAAAGGGACACGATTCTTGGGTATTTTCAAAAAGGAAATCACTCTGCAGAGTGCACTCACAGAACAAAGCCGCCAGATTGGGCGACGAGTCCACCAAGTAGAGCAGCATATTTTCTGTGACGTCTTCGATCTCATCTGTGGTCAGCTGAGTGATGAGCCACTCCAGCACTTCGTCCTCGTCTTTCACGTCCCCTGCAAGCAAAGCAATTGAACATCTTCCCACTCGACTGTTAAAAAAGAGACCCCGAAGAACTTGTAGTGATAGTAAAATGTGCTTACTTAAAATAAAGGATTTTTATTTATTCGTTTAGGATTCATTATTTTGGGGCCTGAATGGCCAAGTGTCTAGCGCTTTGGCGCTCGGTACCACAGGTTTCGCGTTCGAGACTCGGAGGTACCATGAATATTTGTAATGGTTTGGAATCCACTTTAAACCGTGGACCCGGTCTAATATGACAATTGGGCGTAGGGATGACAACCCTACTTCGTAAAGATAAGACATCTCCGGTCCAGAAATCTGCTAGTAGACAGACGGCCTTGGCCCCCTATGGGGCTATTGCACCGCTGGTGATGATGATTCATCATTTTAGAAACATTTTTTTTTTAAATATTTCTAATAATTTTAATAATTTTTTTAAATAATGAGAAATGTATTAATATTTTCTGACTTTCCTCAAAAAAATTGTCATATTATAAAAAAAAGATTCAATAACACTTAAAATTATTGAATTGAACATTTGCAACCTAAAAATCAAAACAGTGTCTCAAGTCGCTTTCGATTAGCTTCAAAATCTCTCCTATGAACATTCAGAACTTTAAAAACCATTCAATAAAATGAGATCTACTCGATTCACTTTAAATTTGCACACTTCACTGGTAGGTCTTCAGTACATGTTTGTTCTGAAGAAGCACCAGGATAATCCTGCCTTCTAACGAGTCACTCACCGGGATACAGGTTGGGCATGCCGTCGTAGAAGAACACCAGGGCGGGGAGGTACTCGATTCCGAACTTCTCTGCGGCGGGCAGGTCGCTGGTCTTGAGGAAGACGATGCCCTGCTGGTCGGCCTCGTCGTCGATCTTCTCCAGCTCGTTCAGGATGTGGCTGTCGGACGAGGCGTCGTCTGAAAGAGAGTCACTTTCGAAATCTTGTTTTCTGCATTTCAAATTTAGAGTCACAAGAAAAATTAACGAGAAAATTAACTTCAGAAGACTTATTCACTACGAATACAGTTTATAGATGTTTTTATACTAATACATAAATCCGTATTTTAGTGATGATCAGTGATATCACTTATTATCAGTATTATTGAAACCAAAATTTATGTATAGATCATCTGTTAATCATAACATTTGAGAATTATTTTTAAAAGACTAAATTGAGATCTATTAAAAAGTATGTTAATCATTCCTACTAAATTTTCATTCCTTATCAATACATATTTCTAAAAAATAATGATTCAGAATTAACAATGAATCAATGTTTTTAAAATTCTGGCAACAAGTAAAAAAGTTTGGTGGACAAGTAATAAAGACAGATTGCAAGCAAAAGCTTGCGAGTAACTCACAGAAGAGGACGGCCACCTGCGAGTGCTTCTTGACCATGGCGTCCAACAGTTTGTCCGTCACCTCTTCTATCTCATCGCTGGACATTTGCTTGACCAGCCACTCCAGCACCGCCTCCTCGTTCATCAGGTCGCCTGCGGAGGAAACTCACACGTGAATCACTGGTCACTATTTTCATTCAATGTGTAAAAGTGTTTTTGGGAAAGAAATTGCATTTGCATATCTACTCTCCATGTCTGCAACTGATGGCGGGTAATACAGAGTATTCAAACCAATTGCTTTAAAACTTTTACAAAAAGGAAGATGAACTTAAAATAAAGCTTTTAGTATCTAATTTAGAGAGTTAAGTAACCTATTGAATCAGTTTATCTTTTTAAAGTATCATGTTTTATAAAGTATACTGAACTCACTGAGATAATTTTGTAAGATAAAATTGTCTTAAGCACAGTGATTTCACTTTGACTGTGTTTATGAAAAAAATTCTTAAAATTAGCTTTCAAAATTTGAATTGTGGGTTTAAAAACCTCAAATCTTTCTAAAATTCGTTACTACTTTAGAAACAATACATAAAAATGTAAGTATCACTCTGTTTAAAGATAACTCTTGGATAAAAGCATTTATAAGAACAGTTGGAGAGCACTTGAACATATTTAATGTATCGCTGGGTTACTTTCAGTTATTCGTTATTGCAGTCCATTGCAAAGAATCATACTGAATGAAACGCCATCAATGTCACTGTTCACTTACAAAGTGAAGTTCGAGAAATTAGAGAATGAGCTATGGGTTTGAACCAGAGTTGGTGGAGTCGGAGTAAGATGCGAGGAGGAACGAGCATTTTTGAAGGAATCGGAAGTCACAATCAGGAGTCAGTTTTAAAATCTTCCTTCTGATTCAGTTATAAAAATGATTCCATTTTTTTTTTCAAAATTCCGAGGGCTCTCCAAAAGGAGATGGCGGTCGCCAAGCACTGAATTTAAGAGAGATTGGCGATCGTCCAGGAGTGATAAATATTTCAACATAGTATTCATTGAATCTTATCACTGAAGGTTATTTTTATGCAACCCTTCTCGTCCATCAAGATTTGAAAAAAAAAAAAAAAAAAAAAAGGACATACGAGAGAGGATGGCAGGGAATTTACATAAAAACTGGTTATATGGACAGCTATTCCAATTTTGCGGTTTAAATTGCGCCATTTTCTTTATTTGTTTTTAAATTATTCTATAATACTTTGACAAATGTTAATTTAGAACTGTTATTTTTATAGGATATAAATTTTTCGCAAACAAATTCAGAGTAGAAAGATATCTTTCAAGTGAGAGCAAATACTGTACCGTTAATGTAAAAATGCTTTGTTAATTCAAAAACTACGTTTCCAATTATATGAGCTCAATAAAAGACAATGAATTTATTTCACAATTTTTTTAAATCCATTAGTAAAGATCATAGTATATAAAATCACAGTTAAGAGTCAGGAGAAATTTTTGGATTGATTCCACACCACTTGTTAGAAGACCGAACTTCCTTCTACTCAGTGTAAAAACCGATTGTGTTTTTGATACCACGGAAAACAAGTAATATATAAGAAAAAAATTTTAAATCAATTCCTCCTTTTTTTCACTCTATTGCAGAAAATCCTTTATAAATAATATTCATTTATTTTTTATAAAAATAAATTTAAAAAAAAACTAAAATTAACTAATCTAAATCTAAAAAAAAAAACTAAAATTAACTAATTAAATTTATTTACTGAATTAATATTTGAAAAACTGTATTCACATCCAGTGTCATGCACTACGAGTTCAAAAAAAAAATGTGTTTGAACTCGAGTGGATGAATAAAAAGTATTTTATGAATGATTGAAAATATGAACAAGATATATATAGGGAGAGTGTGAGCTAATAGAAGGAATTGAAAAAAGGGGGGGATACACGAAAGGAGTATACGCACCCCTGAAGATGCTGGGTATCTGCTTCTCGAAGTAGACGAGCAGCGGCAGTTCGTCGTCCACCCCGTACGACTTGGCCAGCTCCTCGTCCGCGATCTTGACGAAGGGCAGGTTGCGCTCGTCCGCCTCGTCGTCGATGTTCTCCAGCTCCTTGATCACCCTCTTGGAGCGCTCGTCGTTCTTGCTGTCTGCGGAGGAAAGACAACGTCTCAGACAAAACAACGTCCGATACAGGATTCATTCAATAGACCCTTTCATGAAAGGATCCAACGTTTCTCAACTGTAGAATCAGGTTCACCGAACCATTCCCTGTCAATATATGACAGACGCTGAAGAAATTGTTGGAAGGGTTAGTCAAAAACCACATTATTATTATTATTTTTTTGCAAAAATCTATTGATATTCTCATAAAAGGATTAATGAAAGGCAGGGGATATTTTGTTACTTTTATAGAAACTATAAAATTTCCATAAAAGTAACAAACTTTTCAGTTTAGGTTTCTCAAGCTTGATTTATATCAAGTTTATTTCCGGTGTCTCTTATGCTGATAATTATCAATAATTCAGTTAACTTTGGAGGATAATATATGTGTTTGCATTGAGTAACACAATTATTTAAAAACACATCATAATTAGAAAATCAATATTGTCATCCTATATTTTTTTGAACGATAGTACGTGTACCATTCATTAATATGTTATTATGATATAAATTTCTACATTTTTTAAGATATCACTAGAATTCTGAAATAGCCAAATCAGAGATAATGAAGATTGACACTTTAATAAAACAGAATTAACTGAAAATTGTAGTTGCTTTTTAAGTAGATTTTACATTACATCGCTACAGGATGCATGTTTTTTTTTTAAAGATATCTTTCCTAGTTTAAATTTTTTTCTGTCAGAAGCAAGGTATACATTGAAACATATTGAGACAAGCAATCACTAGGATTTAACCAAAGAGGAAACAAACGGGTTGCTTAAGAAGAAGAAGGAGAGAGCGAGCAACTCACAGAAGAGGATGCTCAGGAAGTCGGTGTTCTTGATCATCTGCTGCAGAACTGCGGAGGTCACATCTTCGATCTCTTCCACCTTCATCTGCTCCACGAGCCACTTCAGCACCTGGTCTTCGTTGGACAGGTCGCCTGCAAAGGAACAATTCAACAACACGTTTTCTTTTTTTCAAAGGATGGCGGCAAAAGCAATGCCAAATTACAGTTTGGGTGTTTCTGGAGTTATGTTTTTCATCTTAAAAAGTTCATGAGATTCACATTTAGGACACATTTAAGGAAATGTGTTAAAAATTTATTTTAAAAGTAATCAGTATTGTTCAAAATAAAATTTTATTGATTAAATTATCTAATAGAAAGTTGTTGGATACTGTATGTTAATATTAATAAGCATCATTGAAATACCTCACAAATATCAAATTCTGAAAGTATGATTATACGACGTTAAATAATCTTTGTATCAAAGTGAATACAGAGTAATTCTTTTCGTTTAAAAAAAAAGTTTTCTCTTTATTCAAAAATAGTTAAAGGATTTTTATTCTGCAAATTATGCCATTCTTTTCAAAAATAATTCTTAATTTCAAAAGTTTTAGTTTCCATTTTAAGATATGAAAAATAGTTGACTTTAAAATATGTCAGTTTTGTAATTTTGATGGGCTGTCGAAATTCATAAATCATGCTCTATGGACGATGAATGTATCACAGAGACTCGAGAAATCCAACATGTGGAAACATTGATTTCTGCTGAGCATTGAAATGCTGTTGTTTCTGAAGCATGCCGATGAAGGTCTCGCTAAATAAAAGACATGCCAGCTTGTTTTGGCTCGCAAGCGTACAACTTGGTCAATGTAACACACTGAGAACCCTATGAAACTCTGGACGGGGGGGATATTTCAATTTCGAAGCCTACTTGAGAGCTGGAAATGAAGATGAATTGGAATCTGACGTCGATAGCGAGGAACATGACGGCCCACCTGTGTAGAACTTGGGCACCTGCTTCTTGTAGAAGGCGAGTGCCGGAGGGTTCTTGATGCCGTAGAGGGACTCGAGCTGGCTGTCGTCGATCTTGACCAGCGGGATGCCGTGCTGGTCGCAGTCGTCGTCGATGCGTTCCAGCTCCTCCATGATGGACTGGCTGGTGCTGCTGGCGCTGTCGTCTGGGAAAAGGAAAAATAAAAAACAATAACTCTGAGATCACGAGAAAGAAGCAGTTTTGTTTGATGAACCTTATATTCCAAACATTTCTGTGAGTCCACATCCTATCTCCGGATCTGAAAAGTTTTGAATCATTCGCAGCTAAACAGGGATGCTATTCTTCTTCACTTTATACTTAGAGCTATCTTCTTCTAAAGGCGACGGAAGGAGTTATTTCAGGAAGAAATCTCTGTGTATGTCGAAGGAAAGTAAATAAGATTAGAAACTTGCAATAAAGCCGAAGAGAAGGATACAGTGATTTCTACGTTGATATCAGTGCTAAGCAGTAGTAGTGCTAAGTAGAATAGGGATTGGTTGCTAATTGAGTAGGTTACAATGATAATGGTTTATAAGCTACTTTGATGGGGGTGTAAACTGAGAAGAGGGTGACTCTGAGGAGCGAGTGAGCAGTTCAATGAACTTCATTGTGGAGGGTTTGGAAAATTCAGAGGGGGAGCAACAAGAGATTCTTCAGAGAGGTCAATTTGAGATTAATTTTAAAACATCAATATCTTGAAAGGAAAATTAAAAATCGAGAGAAGGGGAAAAATTATGTGTAAACACGTTTCTATGCAATGAAAAAGCAAAATAAAATGTAATAATAAAAAGGATTAAACCTATGGAAAAATTATAACACAAATAAAAGTTATTCGAGTGAATTTGTGAACCTCCTTAAGTAGAAACATGGCAAAAAAGCATATTTACTATTGAAAAATAGTTAAATTTGAACGAAAGGAAATGAAAAGTAGATATTTTTAGTTTTCATGAAATAGAAGAAACATTTTTTCCCCCTTTACTTACAAAATAGTACTGCTAAGAAATCCGACGTCTTAATCATTTGTGTCAACACTTTATTGGTGACGTCTTCTATCTCGTCACTTTCCTTTTGATGGATGAGCCAGTTCAGAACTTCCTCTTCGTTCTTCAAGTCACCTTTAATGAGAATAAATTAGTTAACAAAATGAAACGTAACAATATCACATGACGGGTCTTACGCATCTTTTCTCTATATGTAATTTTATAGATATGATTAAATGGGAATTTTCTAATTTTTTATGATGTTTCCAGCGAGAACAAATTATATTTACATGAAAAAAACACTTTTACTTTTGTTCCAAAATCAAATAAAATGAAATCTTTGTGACACATTATTTTTAATAGCGTAATTTTAGTATAAAAAACAATGCAATTGTTATTACTTATACATCGATTGTTTTATGCAAAATATTCTTCATCATCCCTTCATATTCAAAATATTAAAGGACGAGAGAATTCGTTTTTATCCTCGTACTCAATGTTAAAGGAATTTTAAGTATAATGTGAAGTTAATAATTTCCTTTTGGAGAATTTTAATTTTCCATGCAAAGATTACATTTCAATAAAACTTGTAATCGAATAGGTTTGTACTAAAACATGATAGAATTTCAGTAAAGCAGTAAGAAATGGACTCTGAGGAATTATTCAAAGGGATGCAAAGATGAATCATAATTTTTTAAAAAAATTTTTTCGTTTCTTGAAACTATCTTTTTCCTCGTACATTTTCATATTTATTTCCTCCTCTGTCTTTCTCTTAGAATTTTGTTGTGAAAACTAAACCTATTTTAAATTAATATAGCTCTTCGATTTGTAATTTAATGCTGAAACAAAATAAAAAAAATATCCTTCTCCTTCTACTGTTTTGCAATTGCAGGTTAATTGCAAGCAATTTTTAAAAAAGAGTCTAGAATTAAAGGTTTATCAAAAAGGTGTTTCAATATAGGTCTTTTGCACTCTAGAGAAATGCCCCATTGGACTGGATTAGACCCACCCATCCGTCTAGTCTATATATGTTAGCATACGTACGTTTCTTCTCATACAAGAAACTATGTCTATGTTGCATGTACACAATTACACTTATTGCTTTAAAATCTGTAAAAATAGCTCCTTTTAAATTTATGCAACTCTTTATTTCAAACGAAGAAGAAGTGGTAGGACCTAATTATGTATGTTTGCTTTAACCGTAAGGAAAATGCATTTTACAGTGATGGTTATTAACTAAGAAACAAAGCTATTTGTGCCAAACTGCATTTTCAACAGCTGCTCTATCACAGAGAAGACATTATTGGAGAGAAACATGTATCTTCATAAATGGCATGTTTATTTATTTGTGGAACGTTAATGGAATTATTAATTCCAAAGATGTTATTTTTCTTCTTAAAACAAATATTGTATGCGGAGGACATCCCTTGAGCTCGCGCAAGCGTAATCGAACCATTGGACGTCTCGAGCTCAGTCAATTGCCAAAATCATCAAATTAGACAAAGCATCAGTCCGTTGCCACAGTAGCAGGTAGCAAAAGGAACTGAAACCTCATCCTCGGTATGATCACTGCAGATTTTGCAAACGGCACTCGCGAATTCGGCAGAACCATTTATTGCTCATCCAATCACATAGGCTTAGATGCACAAATACTAGTTGCATGCACTCCACTAAGAGCTCAACAACGTCAAAGAATCATGAAATGAGCATTTTTCGGGATCGGAACAGTTTGAACAGTTCGATTCACCACCAAGGGTGAGTCTTGCCCAACGTGGAGAGAGAAGGATACCTTCCCTAGAATGCCCATGACGCTGATCCTTATGAACCAAGCGCAATGGCTGGGGACGGAAATGCACAATACCGAGACGCAACATCCTACTTTTGATACAGTTACAGTGATAGCTATATTACACAGAGATTCTTCTGATGCTTGCCCTTCATTTCCTTGGTGCAAGAGAAATAGATTTCCTATTCAAGAATAGCAATGCACGAATGCACAGAAGTATAAAATATTTAGAACATGCCATGCTTTCATCACAAATTTCATAGAGCACGTCTCGAATGCCCTTCGAAGACTTATTTCTTAAAAGAATCGTTCTCGCTTGCAAAGGGATGGAAGCTTAACAATAACGTTGGGAATAACAGAGATGCCTAAATATAGTACATCAGTGTCCGAAGTGCTTACTCATTTCTGTTCTAATTTTGTTAAAAATTGGTATAAGGAGCCTTTGTATTTTTATCTTGTTTTTTTCGTGCAAAGAATTCTGCACCCCTTTGCATTATAAAATTAGCTCTACGGAACACGTAAGTAGTTCCCTTTCTTCAATCAATACTTATCATAAATTAATCCAAAAAGCAGGTCTATTCTTTAAAATTGTCAGGCAGTGTAGCGAGACATTTAGGCGGTTAATGTGCATTTAGAGGAACTACTTCTTCTGCTGCAACGCGAATCACTTACCTTGATAGAAGTTGGGTATCTTTTTTTCGAAGTACACTAGAACGGGAAGTTCCGATATTCCGTAATCGGAGGCCGTCTCCAAGTCAGAAATTTTGACGAACGGAATTCCGTTCTTGCTGGTGTCGTCGTCTATGGATTCCAACTCCAACAATGTCGTTTGGCTTTTCTCATCGTTTTTGTCATCTAAATATATACAAAACAGAAGTGAAAAATTGTTTAAAAAGCCATTTTATTTAATTATTTACTACTAATACTATAAAATATAATTATTTATTTAGAGTAACCCAATTGCAAAAAATGAAGATTTGAAAACTAACATAATCTTAAATTCGATTGAAAAGTATTTTTGAAATTTTCAAAATACGATAAATGCCAATATATCCATTGATAATTTCCTTTGCTTGTGATCTTATAATCTTGCATAGTTTACAGCAGAAAGATAGGAAGAGACGCATTTTTATCACATGCTTTTCAATCAGCGATAAAATAAATTGTACTTTAAAACTATTTTTGTGGAGAACATTTAAAAAAAAAAAAAATACGATGTTATTCCAATTTCCAAAACCTATTTCTCAAATAAGGTCAGTTAAAAAAAAATTTCAACTATGTTGAGTTCAATTTTGTTTTCAGTTAACTTCAGCAAATTGTGCATATTACTTTCAATATCTAATAGTAACCTACTCTTATAATGATATTTTCAGGCATTTATTTCATAAATAACTGTTCTTGCATATACACATTAGAGTCACATTAATGTGACCACCTGTCAAAAGCCAGAATATACACTCTTGTATATTCTGGCTTTAAGTGGAATGTGGTATTAAATGGAATTCTTTATGTACACTCCACTTCAATGTGCTGCCACCTGCCTTTTGTGATTGGTCATTTCACGTTGACGTCGAAAGTAGGCGGTGGTCACATTAATGTGACTGGACTGTGTATATAAAAAATGTTATGCTAAGGTGATAAAGTGATACGCACAGAAGAGGACCGCCAGAAAGGTGGTGTTCTCTATGAGGGCCGGCAGGATGCTGCTGGAGATGTCCTCGATGACGTCGGCGTCCAGGTCCTTGTGGGCCTCCAGCCAGTTCAGGACAAGCCGCTCGTCGTGCAGGTTTCCTGGGGGAGGAAATCACAGCCATCACTGGGGGCGAACCCGACAAATACTTCTGCGTTCTTAATAACTGAAACAAAACGACTGGACAGCGCTCAATGAGTGAAGCTGTTGACAATTTCTGAAACACGTTTGGAGATTGTCATTGAAGACACTCTGAGGGCAATATTTTACGCTTTCTTGATCAGTTGCTCTTTTATAATAAATTGTAATAAGGCCTTCAATATGCAGGGTAATTCAACGGTCATGGGGCAAACTTCGAGAGGTGGTACTGCTTACTGGAACAGACATTTTGTGATGAAAATTTAAAATAGGACGGCAGAATTGGTACCCGTCACGTGCCGAATTTCAAGTCCTCTGACTGACAACTTCGAAGCGCACTCTGTTTTATTCTCACTCTGTGTTTGCAACTGTTTTTCATTTACGAGGCTTCAATGGAGGACCTCGTTGCTCGATTATCTATTGTAGTAGCGAAATGCTTGCTCCTCTTTGGAACTGTTCGCCAATCACTCCTTCGACACTATCAAGCACACTATGAGTATGTCTTAGGATGGTTGCCATTTTGAGAATTTATTGTAAATATTGTATGGAAGAAGCACTTTGCTTGATATAAATAAACACTTCAATTCTTTTTCATGTCTCATTTTCTGTGTTTGTGCCTCAACGCGTCACTTCTGACCCCACATTTCTATACAAAATAATATATGTTTAAGTAAGCTGCACTACCCCTCTAAGTTTGACCCAATGACTGAATCACCCTGTATATTTTCGGATGCATTGCTTTCCAAAAGTTAATTAAGTGATGGAAAATAAAAGTTCAATTCAAGCAAATTCACTAGCAATTTTGATGGTGAAGTAGTAGCGATCCGCGAGGCAGCTAGGGTAATACTTCTCCTTACTGGTACTAAAAAGTGGTGTTTCTCGTGGACTCAGTCTCGGCATTTCAGCTATATGTTCATCCACCATCCAAGAAGGGCTAGAGATGACCGAGTGCCAAAAACTACTACAATTGCTAAACTTCACAGATATTGACCCGGGCCACTGCGACGTGCAGGGAAACGGAAAGGTAGTTGCTATAGGCAAGCAAGGAAGCAATATGAAACAGCTAGATCGCCCTCTCACCTACAGCGCCAGCTACAGCACCGATACCAGAACTGTGATCAATTACGTCAATAATGCAAGAAAGCAGGCCGCCAAGAGTAAAAGGTGGGAGAACCTCAACATGCCGAAGGATCTCTTTAGCAGAGTCGCAGTTGCCACCTTCCGAATGGCTCAAGAACATATATTAACCGCATTGGAGTCGCTGACTCGCCAACCTGCCCATTTTGCTCCGATACAGCACCCACTCTAGTACGAAAAGAATGGGGAATGTCTTCTCTAAACTGTCTTAGAATAGCGCTCTATTTTATCACTACTATAATTGTTGATTGGTTTGAAAAGCAAGTTCATCAAGCAGTTCTGCGTAGGATCCTGTCCTCACGTTCTCAGAATCCAAGATCTCTTGTACAGTTGCAAATTATCGTTTCATTGAAAGGCTTCTCGTGCATCTGCTTCATAGGATAGAAACAGAAAGATGTGCTCTTTTCATTACAACTCAACTCTTCTCTCTTGTTTCAATACATTATTTTCAGATGTTTTAGAAAAAGTAGAAAATCACGATAACGTAAATACGTCACAATAATAAAAAATAACGATTGTGTTAAAGAAAATCTCATAAATCATACTATTGACAAAGCATTCCTGTTACCTAAACTTTATTAGATTTAAAAATAAAATAAAACGCCCAGAACGAGATGCTGTAACAGTGAAAACGTGACCAGATGAACAACTCATAATCAGTTTGCGTAAATATCAAAACGTTATGAATATTGAATATTCTGCTAATTCCTACTGGCTGACATGGTCCACTAGAAAAAATAATCGCCCATATTCATTTCACAAAGACGTTGAAAAAAAAAAAAAAAATGTTTGAAATAACATGTTACCCATTTTGACTTCAGACTACTTTCACCTAAGTATACTTATTATACTCACGAAATTGAAAACTAGAATCTATTTGGGAATTTCAGAGGAGTCAAAGTGGTGAGGAGGAGAGAACGCACCGTCGTAGAGCAGGGGCACCTTGTTCCTGTAGTAGAGGAGTGCGGGGAGGGCCTCCAGGCCGAACTCCAGGGCCAGCACCGGGTCGCTGATCTTGACGAAGGCGATGCCGCTCTTGTCCGCGTCGTCGTCGATCTCCTCTAAGTCGCGCAGCACCTCCTCGCTCTCCGTGTCGTTCTTGTCTGGAAAAGATGGAACACATCAACAAAATGGGTTCGTATCGGTTTAACAATTTCAGTTTGAAATGTTTGGAATATAAATAAAGTATTTGAACCTAAGCCTTTCTCAAACGCTAGTTATTGCCAGAAGCCTCAATGTTCTACAGTTCAAACTTTGTGTACCCTACTTCAGTTACCCTAGGCCCATTGACGTTTTAACATGGTTCTGTTTAAACCAATGTCCTTCATTCAAGTAATTGTTTCCTTGATTCATCCACTGTCTCTCCAGCAAATCCGTTCACTGAGATGTCTTCACACAACGACACAGACCACAGTGTTTACGGCACAGACAACTGGGTTTTTCCATCTTTCAGAGAGATATCAAAGTAACAATTCCCTATTTACTGTTGCTTGCGTTGAGTATTCTTCACACACAGGTTGGAATAAATAATCGGAGGGAGACCTTATTTATGTAGTACAGATAAGTAAATGATGCATATTCTAGGAAAACTTACAGGAGTTATTTGCCTTTGCATTTTTTATTTGAGGAGACTTCAGTCCGGCAGCAAGACTCTGACACAATCACTACCGAGTCCATTTGTTTTATAAAACAGGGAGTAAGCTACCGTAGGTTTCGAATGGGGGCTAACCAGCACCTTCTGTCATTGGGGACAGATCACAGAGATTACCCTCTCCAGGCTTATTTTTACTGTTTAAGTTGTACTGTAAGATATTCCTGTTCTCTCTTGTCTGCAAGAAAACAGGACTTTCACGAATCACCAATGTTCTTGAAAGCAAAGGGTGTGCCCACGTCGTTTCATCACAAGATCGATTATTTATTAACATATCTACGTTGTATATTCTTAGTTACTGGAATTTTACTTTAAAAAAATCAGTGAAATCTCTTCCCAAATAATGCATAAGAACAAATGTCCTTCAGAATTCGTCTAAAAATAACTATGAAAAGTCGCAATGCTATTTTACATAAAATATTCTTCGAAGCCAGTAGTTAAGAGGTTGTTGGTGGCACATCTGAAGCATCCTATGCCAGGCTCTACATTCAAGTGAATAGGCTTTAGAGAAACGAGCAAGAGAGGATTCTTATAGGATTCATTAGTTTCCATGATTAATTAAAGCATTATAAATAATGACTGAACAACCAATTCTTTTTTCTGAAATATTGCCAATGGGCTTTACGTAACAGTACAGTTGACGCAATAACTCACTGTAGGGGTTAGTGATTTTGGGGTGAGTTTTGTGAACATTTATTTAAAAGTTAGAAAGACGGTTACTGCAACTTCCAAAAATAACTTAAAATAAATAAACTTCCAAAAGAAATGTCTCATCCATTGTGTGATTTTCTACGTAAATCATAAAATATTTCAAACAGTTGCAGAAGTAGTCATTGAATTCTCTCATGAAAACTTGTTTTTTTGTGAAAAAGGTACACTCAAAAATTGTACTAAGATGAAAATCTCGGATTTATGGAAATGTGCAATCTGCATTTTCGTTTATTTCAAATTATCTTTGGTTTTCAAAAATAACTTAGATAAAAAGTAAATGTAGCAATTTTAATATGAAAGGAAATGAATGCAAATATAATACATTGGTATATTAAAAATAGTATATTGGTTTTTAAAAATGCATTGTTAAAACAGAAGATGGAACAACTATGGAATGAATATGAAATATAAAATCTTACAATAACTTACATTTTCGTTTCCCCCTACAATTTCGCCATACAATGTAAGAAAGTGAAAAGATGTATGAAATATTTATCAACCTTTTAACTACACGACTACAATCTAAATTTTAATACCATCGTCATTAAGTTGTCAAAAAATTAAATCCTTCAATATTTAAATTTATTAAGCTGGGTTGCAAAGCTGAAATCCATTAGTATACCAATAAGCAGTAAAATTTTCACGCGAGCATTTCGCTTTGAAAGAACTTCAAATTTTATTGGAAAGGAAAACTTTTGAGTAAAACTTGTTGATTCCTTAATCGTTTTAATAAGATATTGCCGAAAGGTATTGGACATGGCATTAAAAATTGGAAATAGCAGCATGGCAAAAATCTAACTTTTTTTTCATTTCTGTGTTTTTATTTTTAAAGCTTTGAAGCGCTCGAAGAAAAAAAAAACCCAACTGTGTTTTATTTATTTATTTTCATATTGAATCGTATTGAAAAGCAACATTTTTAGAACAAACACCAACCTAACAATATAGTTTCTTAGAAACATCTCAATGAGTTTGATCTCAACGTATCTCCAGTGCTGTTGAGTCATGATTTTCGGACTTTTCCCGACAATAATTGAATACAGAAAGTATAAAATCCTTTTTAAACCTATGAAAAGGATCCGGTGGAATCCTATTTCAATGAAATACATTTCATTGATAGAGTGGTGCCATGTAATCGAAATTGCAGCCTCTCAAAGGAAACGTCTGAATCATGTAGAACGTGCCAATAACTTAACGTGTGGATCAGACTCTGTGATAATGTATTACAGCAGCACTGTGAAAGAAAAGAACATGAATTTTGGTTCCTTCTGGGCATAGTGCGAGCATCCAAGTGATCTGATACAATCATCACTTCAATGCTAATTTTATGAAGATTTCTACAATAAACGCTGTTTGCCATCTTTTGTTTTTCTAGTATTCTGACTTACATGTCCAGAACGTAGCTAAGGCATCTCAAGGTTGTAATGAAGAGTCTTGTTCGATTTCGCAGCTATTTCAAATGTGTGGTGTTTTCAATCCATTAAAATGTGTTATCTAACTTTCAAATAGTAAGTTCCCTATTATAAGAAATTTCGATATAAATGTATAGCCTCTTACTCTTCAGGACACGTATTCTAGCTTTTTTTCAGAGTAAAATGTAAAAAAACGAGTAATTCTTTTCGATGTAAAACTACCATTAAAGGCTAACTAATTTTGCAAGACTTTTATATACGCGTACTTTCATTGAGAGAGAACAAGATGTCTTACAGAAGAGCACCGCCACGAACTCGGTGTCGTCGATGAGGCTCTCCAGGACCTTGGCGTTCACCTCCTCGATGGCGTCGGGCAGCTCCATGGACTCGATGTTAGTCAGCCACGACAGCACTGCGTCCTCCTTCATCAGGTCACCTGCCCCACATACAGAAATATTACTCACAAAATAACCTTGAGGACTTTATACTGCTGAAGCATGGAAAATTTACAGAGATTCTACCCGGCGAATTTGTTGAGAAAGGAATTTAAAATGAAAACAACAACAACATTGTTTTACAGAATGTCTACAATTTTATTGTATTCAAGGGAAAAAAACCATTAAAGTAGTAATATAATAGAACGCTTCCCCCTGTTCTAAAGGAACAGAAAGTTGTAACAAACATCTCCCGTCATTTTCGTACCAGAGTGGGTGCTGTATCGCCCCTTGCCTTTTCCTCCCTGTGCGCATTTATGTAGAAAACGTTAACACGTTACGAATAGATTTTCAACATCCCAAGAATTTTTTTCTTCTCGTGTCCTACATTTAGTGAACTATGTGCTTACTCAAGATAAAAGATACAAGAAATGCTATTTTGTTTATAACTCTAGTATGTAGTATATATAGAAACAGTATATAAATGCCATATATTTAGAAAAATTAAAGTTACATATATTTATGGTTAAAAAAATGAATAATTTTTTTGATAGAATAGTAGGATAGTAGTTGTAGGACAGTAGAACTTTTCTCCTTTCGCTCGAAACAGCACCGAGTAATAATAGCCAACAGTAAGAGTGTTTCCTAAAATAGCTAGCTACCATCGCGTATGTTAAACTACAAGTAAAAGTCACATGGAGTTTATGTTTACCCCAAACTCAAAACCCCGGTGCGCGCTGTACTACGCTATCCGTTGAAGCATTAGCTTTTATACGAGTTCTGCAAACTGTACGAACTGATAGATGAGATCCTTCTAAGCCGTCCTCCAACTCTGTGCTCAACTTCTCAGTAGTAGAGAGTTACTATGAGGACAGGACGTAACGAAAATTTCCTTTTATTAGAAATATATAATCTTTTGTAATTAAAATGAACCACTTTCTTTTACTTGTCTTAAGCCATTCTGTAGTAGTGGGCTACTTGTTATTTTAATACTGTTATTTACTACATCTTGTAAAAAAAAACACTTTGTTATGAAAAAACTGTTTTTAGACATAAATGAGTTGAAAAAATTTCTTGAATTTATTTCAAAATTTTTTCTAAATTCATTAATTAAGACCATAATGCATAAAATTACTGTAAAGAATCGAGAACCAGACTGCAAACTCCAGCCCTGTTTATAATATCGCAAAGCATTGGAAAAAGTTAATTGCTTCAAAAACATTTTCTGAGAAACTTGCTTACATCCATCATTTGAGTTGAAAACCAAATTACGCTGCTCTAAATTTTACAACTGACCAAAGAAAATTATATATTTTTCAAATTTATTGTATTTATTAAGATTTTTTTCAAATTATTTTAATTAACTCAATGTTCACACTATAATCAACAACAAAAATGAAAGTATTATTTCTTAATATTTTATGCAGAAAAACATGAAAAATTATACAGAGTGATTCAGAACTATTTGGCAAAATGTTAAGAAAAGCTACAGGTGTCTAAATTAACTTTTTTTATACCGTAAAAATTACGACAGAAAACCGCAGTTCATTTTAATGGAAAGCCCATTGAAAAATAATCGAAAAATTTGAATTTCAAATTTTACTCTGTTGTAAATTTTATACTTTTTAAAATAACAGGATTCTTTATATTTCATATAAAATAGTTATTTATATGTCATAAGCATAAATTCTATTTCTTTTTATAAAGATATAATTATGATTACCCTAGATAGATGGATTCATGTGTAAATGTGCATTTTGTATACTATCCATGTTTTATGAGAAAATCTGTAATACAAGGTTATTTTAATACAAAAGAATTGTCAAGTATATAGGCAGGACATCATGAAAGAAATGATCTGGCCAAGATTGTCACAACTTCCAGGACGACGGTGTGCGGTCGTCTCTCATTCATGTAATGACCTAGTGCGTTGCATTTTCTACGGTCAGAGATGTTAGCTCGTCCTGGACAGCAAAGGCTCATCAACGCAAGGCAACACTTGAACAGACTATGCCGATAACAGTTTGGTGGGTCACGGTGCCACACTATCAACAGAATGGGATCATTGCCTTCTTTGCCTGAAATGCACGCAGACCTGTCAAACGCTGTGGAAATGGCCATAACAAGAGATTCAAAGCAGGTGATAATGTTTGTCCTCATTGCAAAACGCATATTTTGTACGAGTTTCGTTGACAGAACTATCCATCCTGCAGTCTGACAGTTCCAATCTTTTCATACAATTTAAGAAATTTATTTCCGATCAGCATTTTTTAGTGACAGAACAGATGGTTTCGTTTCTTGTCTTAGCGACACGGAAATTTAAAAGTGGATGATGACACGGTAAGAGTCTGTGAGTGGTTGATAAGCATCAATGATTCTGTCAATGTCAAATGATTTATCCAACGATTCTGGTTTCAGTGGCATCAGTTCCAATTCATGTTTCCAGATAAATGCTTATTTTCTGTCTTACTTTCTGGGTAAGTATATAAGGGGTACAAATGCGAACATTTTTAGATTATACTTATAATAAATATTTAACTACGTTATCAAAAGAAAGTTTGAGCCGAAGAAAAATAAATTTTAAATTTTAAAAATATTGTGTTAAATGATGTGTGTATTTGCAAATAATTACAGCTTATAGACAGAATAAATGCGTTCATTGAATTTGAAAATTTGAATCCAGCAAATATTAAAATTTTCAGGACAAAATAAATACCGTTGGCATCTTTTAATTCTGCATAACCATGAATTCATTCCTTTTCTGAAAATCAGATGACGCCCCAAGGCGGTTTCACTGACAATGGTTATAAAATAGTAAAAATGAAGCTTCATAAAAAAGGTATCCGTGCACATTGAGATGACGAAAACAAAACTTAAAGATTTCTTTCAATGGACAGTTACTCTCATCAGAAAGGATGGACACTCACCATCGTATATCGCGGGATGCTTGTTCCGAAAGTAGACTAGAGCGGGGAATTCCGACACGCCGTACTTCTTGGCGAGGAACTTTTCCCCGTTTTTGACGAACTGTACTCCAAAGTTCTCTGCATCGTCGTCTATTTTTTCAAGCTCTTGGAGGATCTTGTGGCAATCTTTGCATTCCTTGGTATCTGAAACGAGATGCAGGCTTCAGTGACATAGCAGTGTCTTCATTCCATTAGGAAAACTAAATGCACAACTTCAAATACAATAGTTGAAAACAAGTAACATAAAAAAAAAAAAATGTTAAGTCAATTCTAATTTTTTTTTTTCTCTATTACAGAGTTCTTTATAAATAGTCTAATTAATAATCCTCTTTCATCCGACGCCATCTATTGGT